>PNEQ01001053.1:46102-60627 GCA_003012365.1 Medauroidea extradentata | reverse complement strand
GGGGGGGGGGGGGGGGGGCGAAGTGGAAATCTTTTTTTAGGTGTTTTTAGCGGGCTGATTATAGGCGGCAGCCTCCTGGTCATGGGCTGTAATAATATGCTGATTGAATCGGAATTCCGCTTCCGCTTGCGTAATCTACGTTGCGCGGCGCCTACTCATCGCTAACTGAGTGTGCATCACTTAGGCGTGCGTGGAGTTCACGTTCACAAAAAGAAATTAAAAAAAGCTGAGCCCCCTGTATTTTGGTGGGCGATGGAATGAGTTTAGGTTGTTGTACTGGCACGCGTGTTTGGTGACGTCGCTCCTGAGCTGCTTTCTCCTTCAATTTCTGAATTTCAGGAGGAATGGATTTACTTGGGTGCTGCGTGCACTAATACATTGAATGAAGTGCAGAAAAATAGGCAGTTGTATTCATGTAACTTTATAAAATACAGCAATTGTTCACAGTTTTATACACATGTCTCGGATGCTGAAGCTACACAGGTCTCCTAATACTTGAAATACACAGGTCTCTTAACACTTGAAATACCACAGGTCTCTATACTTGGATTTAATACAGGTCTCTATTCTCGCAAATTTACCACATGTAACTAGCGTTTACGTTTGAGATTACTGATCCACAATCGGATACGGCACGATACTGTAACTGCTCGGGATCTCTGCCTCGTGGACCGGCGGAACTTTCCAAAGATAAATGAGCGCGACTTCCGTTATGTGTCTCGTGGCTGAAGATGCGATAACTAGGGAGTAGGATGTGTTCCCTTTTACGCGCTTGGCACGGATTCTGGGTGACAAGAGTCTCCTCCTTCCAGGCTCTCAGCAGGTCAGGTGGATAATGGTTTGGTGAAGGAAGGCGGAGGTCTCCATTTGCAATAAGTCACCTCGGGTGTTGCGGCAGGACTCCAAATGCAAGAAGTCGACTACCAGGGTTGGGTGAGGGTATCCATTTGCAAAAAGTCTACTTGGAATAAGGGGTTGACCGAACGAACCCAAGGGTGCTGAGAGACGGGAGCTCAGAGAAGCTGCCAACAAACTCTGAAGAAACTGGGTGAGAGGCGCCCCTTATATACCCGAAGTTAGGGGGCTGGGAGGGAATAAGTCCCATTAGGTAGGTAGTAAGATGGCGGCGCGGGCGTGGCCGTCGGCTCTAAAGCAGGCATGCCACCTTAACACCCACATATTTCTCAAAACAACACACTCTCAACTCTCGGGAAATTTAACGTACATTTACCGTTAGGTTTCACATCAAAATTATCATGCCATAAGAAGAAAAATAACAGACAAGAATTAAATACACACAATTTCACTAGGCTTATTTTACATTTCACTATTTATATTATTTACGTTTTTAAGTTCACATGAAAAACGTGTCCATCATGAAAGTTCGTTTGTTTATACATACAGTGCAAAAACATTAATACACCACAAAAACACGTGGTTTCCATTCTGGATTAATTTACATACGCAAGGTAACATAATTAAACTAATATTTATATGTACTAGGAGTCTGGAAAAATTATATAAACAATACAGTGATTGGGCGGACATGAGGGCGTCGTGCCTGCTTAGGCCTAACCTTAAAAGGGACAAGTTCTAGGGGAGGGGGGGGGGCGAATGCAAAAATGTGAACGGTAACTGCGGGACGTCATCTCCCCCCCGGCGAAAAAAAGAGAGACACCGAGTTTGGACCTTTAAAAAAAAACACTACCTTAATCTAGATAGACAGAGAAAAGTTACATAGCGCCAGGCCTATGTCCATGTATTAGCACTTTATTGGCCTGACTACCTTTACATGAGCAAGGAAAACATTTATTCAGGGTTTGACAGTCTTTGGTTGCATTAGGGGCCGTGGTGGTATGCTGAGGAGGACTCATCCTTACAGTTGGCTATCTGTAAGGAGGAGGACTCATCCTTACAGTTGGCTATCTGTAGTGCTGAGGATGACTGGGTCGCAATGGTGCTTCTAAGCAGTGTCCATGTTGCTGATGAGGGTCCCCACGGCAAGTGCGCCACAGAGGTAGGCGTGGGTGTCTGTGGTGGAGGCGTCTGCCTGGGTAGGTTGCGCAAGAGGCGCTGGATGCTGAGTGCCCTCCGTGGGTGGGCGGCAACGTCGCTAGTCCGTGGTCATGCAGCCTGGCAGGGTTTGGTGCATGGCACCGGCATGGGCGAAACTACCTGGAAGGCCAGGTCTGTTGTGACGTGGCTGGACCAGGATGCTGGAGAGGCAGGGCGTTTTATGGAGTGGGCGAGCTGCTGGTGCTGGCCTCTGGAATGGAGGATTAGAGCCATCCAGGTTATCGTCTTGCTCTTGGCGTCTGGGCACAGGTATAACTGGGTGTAGATCCAGGATGTTCCTCTTCTGGTGTGGTCCGTCGACCGGGTTGCTGCAGGGAGCGAAAGTGAGGTCTGTACATGGATCCTCTGGCGCAGCTATCCCTTCGGTAGTCTGCTTGACTTGAGTTCGGCCACGTATGGAAGGTCTGGTTACTGGCTTCATTGCCAAGCGGTGGACCTTTTTTATAATTCCTTGTGCGTCCTCGACCCAGTAGACACGTCTGGGAGTTCCGGCAGGTTTGAGCGTAGCACTAGGTTTCAATGTCACGCAGAGGGTACACTGGGTGACGTATGTAGGTATGTCTTGGGTGGACCCTCTCCAGACGTACCTCTGGTGGATTTGTCGCATAGTTTCTTGTGCCCCTGGGTGGTCTGCAAGGGCGTGATCATGAAAGTAGCTGCATAGAGAGGCACGAAGTGAGTGCGGTACCCCAAACTTCCACTCACTTTCAGGGCTGGGCCTCATCCAAATGTAGCCACAATCTTCTCGGTATCGTTCAGGTTGGCTGGCCAGTAAATGCTGCACTTCAGGATCGCTCTGCTGTTCCCTCGTGAAAGTCTTGAGGTTGTTGCTGAATTTAGCTGCCCGAAGTTTATGCATCATAGGCGGTGTTCTTGTGGAGGTTGACACTGGCTTAGGTTGATTGTAACTATGTTGGTGGTACTGCAATTGGATATTGTGTATCCCAATGTTTGTTTGCCTCAGGGGCCAGCCTGACTGGAACGCAGAGATGTGCTGGTCAAGGAGCTGGGTAAGCTGCTGTAGCTCTTCCTCTTGTAATTGTGACTGCACGTCCTCTGGATGGATCACTTGCGTGGGTGATTCAGTGGGTGGCACTCCCCAGTGCATTGCTTGTCGCCCTATGTATAAGGCTCTTTGTCCACAATCGAGAATACATTGTTGATCTTGGAGCCACTGTTGTCCCAGGATCATATCCTCATCCAACTCGTTGGACACCAGGAAGGGCGTATTATGTGTGACTGCAGCAGTGGTCAGGGACATCACCTCTCCCTTCAATGGCAAGTAGGTTTGTTGCTTGGCTAACTGCACCCACTGTTGAGTTACTTGGATTGCCGTCTGGATTTCTGGGGGTAGAATTTGGTCCTTCATAAAGTTCATGGTGGCAGCTGTATCAAGGACAGCAAGGATTTCTCGGTTATGTATCTGGATCCAAATTCTTGGGAGGGTGGCGACCTCTTTGACTGGTGGCACTTTCATGCCGTAGACCCGCTGGAGTTCGCCTGGGTTGTTGGGTCTGGTCAGGTCCCTGGCTCCAGTGTTTCCCGAATCAGGGGGGTGGTCTGTGTTCCTCTAAAGGCGGTGCCGTGCTTGTCTCTCTCTGTACACTGCACAGTCTCGGTGCAAGTGACGGGTCGGGCAGTACCAGCATTTGGGCGGTAGAGGCGGCGGTGGCGGCGCTGTTTACCCTTCCTGGTAGTGCCTTTGTCTGTTTCGGCAGCATAGTGCTTGGATGACTCTGCTTGGTTGCTGGTTGGTTCGGCTTTAGTTCGCTCAATGAGTTCTTCCAAGGTTTCTGGCTTGGGGCTTCTGAGGAAGGACCTGAAGTTAGGTCTGAGCATCTCCAATATTGTGGCTATGCATGTGCTCTCTCTCGTCTTCCTCGGGATGGACGCGCTCGTAGACCTGGACCTTTCGGCGTATGAAGGCTTCCGAATCATCGTCAGGTTTCTGGCTAGCACTATACAATTCTCTGGTCAACTGGGTTTTTACATCTAGCCCAGAGAAGTGATTAATCAGGCGATCTCGAAACTGCTGCCAGTTGGATACTTCCACACCGTACTTTGTCCACCAGGTAAGAGCGGCTCCTTGCAGTTGCTGTTGCGCACAGAGGACCCAATGTTTGGTGGGTATGTGGTTCAGAGTGAAGTCTTCTTCACACTCGTGCAAGAACGTGGTCGGATTCTCTAGAGATTTACCTTGGAACATAGGAAGCAGTAGCCGATCGGAGTTCCCTCTCTCTGGGGTTCTAGTATGTTGGGCTTCAGTTGGTTCTAACTGGCATTGGGCAGTGCCAATCTTACATGCGTTACAACCAAAGACTAGTCCTTGGAACTCTCTGGAGGTGTTTGGCCACCCTAGGCAGGCGTGATAAGTCTGGGGGCAGGTATGGCATTGGACCTGGGTGCCGTATCAAATACGACACGACTAAAATAATATACATATTAAATTTTTTTTATTTATGTTTCCTAAATTCAGGCAAATTATAATTTTTTTGTGTTGTTATTAACCTATTTAATATTATATTAACAATAATAAGTGTTATTGAGTAATTTAAATTTATTAATGATATTTCAGGATGTTCACTTTCAATTACAGCTTTACTTTCAGGTTACATTAGTTCGAGCCGACCCTAGTCTCGCTACCATGTTTTTTCTTAGCAGGACAGTAGCTGATGAACTTTACATTCCTCTGTTAGTTGTTCTGTCGTACCTCCGTCTTCTTGCCATGTGCTGCTGTCGTTGCAGTGCGTGATTTCTGTATTTCACCGCGTGATTTTGATGCAGTTTAGTGATTCTGTTCAAGTGATTGTCGCATGCTACTGTGCTTCAATGCACACTTTACCGATGTTGGTACTGTTGCTAACCATTTTCGATGCTCTTTTGTTCAACGTTTCTGCAGCTTCTTCCGTTGATTTTCTTAAGACTTTGCCGTCAACCACAGTATCGTCAAGATGAGTGTGTTTGGTGTTCCTGCCTTTTTGGCAGATCTTGGCATTTGAGGTGCTATAATTTACTTTTCATAATGTAGCAAAATTTATATTTTGACATAGTAGAAACACTGTAGTGCTAAATTTTTTAAAAATATTTTATCATGGTTGTTTCATCTATTATTTCGTCAAGTGATTATCTTCGCCCTCGTCTGGTGAGTAATTTTCCTACGAGAGGTTTTATGTTCTATTTAAAAATTTCATATTCTTTAATTTTTTGATTATTTCTGTGTAGTGAGGGTTCACGTCTCTGCCGATTCTCAACCCGGCGTATTCTCGTCTTGGAGTATTCACATCCCTGCCGATTCGCGTCCAGGCTGATTCACGCCTTGGCCTATTCACATGCTGGACTATTGACGAGCTGACCTGTAGTCTCTACTACAGACGTCTAGTCTTTCTGGCCTATTTTGGGGCATTTTCTTCGCCTTTTCGTCTTCTTTGTTTCGCCGCAGTAACTCGGAAATATGAAGTCATCCCAGCGTGCTTTACCCTTCTACTGCGGGACTTGGATCAGATAAGCAGCAATTAAATTTGTATATTTTAATTGATAAATTAACAGCTGTCACACTTACCTTTTATTATTATTATATATATAATTAAATTGAATTTGATAACAATTTAAAATTTTATAAGGTCTAACGGATGCACTCAATTTACTTGTAATTTTGTTTTTGTTAATTTATTACATCATTCATTCGGACGCACAGTATTTATTTAGCCTATAGAATGGGCGTTTATTGTTCTGATAATTTTATTGTGAATTTAAGAAAAATAATAATTGTATAATCAATTCACTGTTTTCATTTAACTGTGCCTGCAAGATATGGGCTTTTTTATAATTTCAGTACAATTTCTGTACTAATGGACTATTCATCGATGTCAATAATGTTGTGAATTTTATTAAAAAAAAAAAAAATGAAAACAAAATATTTAATATTGCTATAAAAATTAAATAATCATTTTGAGCAACCACAAATTTCAGAGTTCTCATTTAATATATTTTCATATTTTCCTCTGGTGTGTATTGTTTACTATGGCGAGTGAGCCTATTTAATTATTTAAATAATTATTTTTCTTTGGCCGTTCCGTGTTGTCTATCCCATGTAAGAATTCCATGTTTTGACAGCCGATGCTACCAATATTTTTAACACGTGCCAGACACGTGGCAACCATTTAAAACAACAGGACGTGACCGTATGACCTGATGAAGTAGTAGTGGCAGCCCTGATTAACAAATCGGTTACCTTCCATCGCCGACGCTGAAAGTAGTGTGTATTATACGTGAAAAATAAGTACGCATTTTGGAGGAAACGTAATATAATAACACGGCTTCGTATCCAGCATTAGTCAGTTAACTATTTTATTATATTCAAATCGCGCCATTTTACAACAAATTTACAAACAACCGCACCATTATCAGCCTAGTTGTGAAGTGAAGGAAAAGGCTTATTGTACAATGGTTCGACCCATGTTGGAATATGCTGCCGCGGAATGGGATCCATATGTGGAGGTGGAGGTGCAAGAGCTGGAGAAGGTTCAGAGAAGGGCTGCGAGGTGGGTGATGAATAAATGGAAAAGGCAGGGACAGGATGGGGAGGAGGAAAGGAACTTTTGGCCCACAGTGATGATGAAGGAAATGGGTTGGAAACCATTGAGAGACAGGAGAAAAATCCAAAGACTGGTCAGGATGTACAGGGTGGTGAATGGAGAGGGTGGGTGGGGAAGGTTGGCCTGCAAGTTGAGTAAGGGAACATTTAAGGGGATAGGAACCAATAGTGAGAAGATTTAGAGGGTTTGGAGAAGGACTGAGAGGGGTAAACAAACAATGCTTGTGAGAACGGTACGGGAGTGGAATGGCCTGCGGGAGGAGTTGGTGACCGTGAGGGGGGCTGGGAGGTTAAGAAGAGGTCTGGAGGGTTTGTAGTGTAGGGATAGAGCAGAGTTCACTCGCCACCGGGCGGTAGCCCAATTACGAGGTTAAACATTATTATTATTATGTCGACCTGTAACCAAAACAAAACAAAGCACGGCCATTTGCGAGTGTGAAACGTTACCGCGTTCACGTGTGTTTGAGATTCTTATAATGTGTTAACTTTATTATTCTGTGCATATATGTAATATATTGTAATGTGTGGATTATAAAACCCAGCCTGTAATCGCCAATGGGATTTTATGACGTCCGGCAACCAAAACAAAGAGCGGCCATTTGCGTTGCGAGTGTTTCAGGTTGAGCTTCTCGTGTGTTCGTGTTCGTTTGAAATTCTTGTACTGTGTTATTTTAATATTTTGTGCATGTATGTAATTGTAATATATTGCAATTCAGGGAATAAAATAAGCGGCTTGTAATCGCTAACGACAACGGGATATTAAGACGTGATTCGGAAGACAGGTACTTCAGCTGGCATGTCTACAAAAACATTCGCTAAATAAGAAGTACGTAATCCGTACAGACAAAAGTGCTACATAAAATTTTAAAAAAATTACCTAACTTTTATTTTAACAGAATTTGTGGGTAAACACCTACGGTTCTTGTTGTAGTCTTCTATATAAACATGCTTTTTCAAGGCGCTGGCTCAATAAATTCTTTTTGTAAGAAAATGTCCGCGTTTTTTGGTTTAAAGCAAGTAAGTGGTTAATATAAAGTCCACATGAGATTTTGTGCTTACCGTCAGCTGCAAAAATTTAGGCCTACATATTACCAAAAGAAACGGCCAGAAGACGTACGTCTATAGCCCTCTACACAATTACACGACGCGACGCGATGTGGCGACAACGAAGCGAAAGCCAACGACATCGCAAAGCATCGCTGGCAGTGCGTTTTGCAATGACGCGATGCGATGCGAGGCGATATAGCTCGCGGAAGAAAAGTTGACATGGCCTGCCATCTGTGTGATGACATGTCGTTATTTTCATGGGTTATTTCTGTTACGTGAGCAGGTTTAGCCGATTAGATTGATTTATTTATATTTTCTACGTGATATATATTTTGCCAAACGCTACATCCACAGTTCATTCTGTACACTCTATTTTATTTATATTTAAATATAATATTAGATCGGTAATTGACCGAAAGGTCATAGTTGAATTTTCGAACAAGGGTTAGTTACACTCGGGTTGAATTTCGAACATCTTAAACTTGAAACTTTAATTTTTATAAGCACCTTTTATATTACATAAGCAAAATATGTGGCGGGATGTCAGGTTATGTTCCTGTGAAGCCGGTAGAAACGTGTAATATGTGTGACTAAATTAATATTCCATCCTTCGTTCCTTCCCTCTCGTTATTTTTCTCTTATTTACAAACATCATAATAGTTGTTTTTCTTACTTTTCCCATTCTTGCTTCTGATTGGATGCTGACTTTGACGTCATCAGCGATATCGCCCGAGCGGCAAGTCAGCCTCGTCGCTTGGTGAGATGTCGCGTGATGTCGCGCATCGCGAGCAAAGTAACTGTGATTGGCTCGTTTGGTGTGACGTCATGTCACATCGCGTCGCTTCGCGCCGCGTCGTGTTATTGTGTAGAGGGCTTATATATTTCCCGGTCATTAAAGTGCACTGGTTTGATGACATGATTTAATTAATCAACAAAATATTTAAACCTGATCTGGGCAATTAGGCCTACCCATGTTTGTTTATTACTTACGCTTTTTATTGACTTGTTATTTCCGTTTAGGTTGTGAGAGCACAAATTTTTGCTATATAGTCCACAATAGTCACATGACTATAATAGGCAAACATTGATATTTCAAAGGTAGGCCTACCACAAAAGGTAAGTTTGTATAATAGTTTACAACTGGAAACTTAAACTAGGCCTATACGGCTTTATGATCTGATAGTACAGAACGAAATTAAAGGCAAGGCTTTATGATCTGATAGTACAGAACCAAATTAAAGGCAACAAGAAAAATAATTGTAATAATTCTTGCATCATTAGCCTATTTTAATTATTATTAAAGTTTAAATATGTTTGCTTGCACTGTAATAAGCTCTTGCAACTTCAGTTTGCAGTAACCAAATAAGCTACTATTATTTAATCTTGTCAGATGTCAGGTAGAAAACATAAGTTGCCCATACATGTTTGTTTATTTCTGGTAACACCATTAAATGTTACAATTTTGATCAAATTTAGAAAAATATACAAGAAAAAGTTAAATTTTAAATAATTGTATTAACTTAATATCTGTAGAGTAGGCTATCCATTGCTGTAATTTGAAATAATTCCATTAACATTGCCCACCTAACCCTAATAAGATTAATGTGATTCTAGTATTGAAAATAAATTATTTGTCTGAGATCTAAAAAATAATCTCAAGAAAATCACAACACACTTTAAATGTTACTGCAATCATAATATATCTTTACTGTTGACATGTTTTGATTGTCAGCTGGAAAGCACATGGTGGTGGAAGGATACATAATGTTTTGTTTATATTGCCCTACTTTTTTATGATTTGTCAAATAATGGAATTCTTATACGGTATGGACAATATGGTAGCCCAGCATTTATTTAATTGTGCGTTGCTTCCACTTTGATATTGTTTGTTTAAAACAGCTTCCTCTGGTTTTTGTGAGTTTGTTAATGTGCCACCTTCTGTTTTCTTCTATGTTTTTATAGGTGGGAATTTTTTGTGTTTATTTGCCAGGGACTGTTGTTTTTTTCTGGCGAGTGTAGCAGTCTGTGCATCGGTACTCAAGCACTTCGGTATTTCTGGGGGTGTCTTCCCACCCTATGCAGGTGTGTTGGAATTCCCTTCCGCAATGGGCGTAGGCGATTTAGTGGGTCCCATTTTGAGCACAGGCTTTGGCAGCGCACGGAGGGTTAACTTCCTTTGCATTTGATTCATGGTCCGACATAGTGATCATTGGTGGACTCTGGGCGCCACAATGTTTCTCAAATAACTCTGAACTGTTGGTCGTCTCTGTCTCGGGGTTTTTATGGGTCCAGGTTCTACTTCTCAGATTCCTTCGGCCTCACGTTGGGCGCCACAAAAGATCTTGACTCAAACCCACCCTCTCCCGTAGGGTGTATTGCGAGGTGGCAATTGGAATATGTCGGTTTAGTGCATGCCTAGTAGAGTGAAGTCGAGGCGAGTCGAGCTCTAGCCACACAGAGAGGTGGGGGAGGATCTCACTTATTTGTGGCAGGTTTCTAAACTCACCTGATAAGAATAGATCCCTCAACAGCCTCTGCTTCCTGTCGGATAGAGGTTTAGGTTGCGCGTCGGCCTCGTCGCGTAACTGCTGTACTCGGCGGGGCCGACGAGTCTATACTATGTTAGGTGTTTTAAGCGGGCTGATTATAGACGGCGGCCTCCTGGTCATGTGCCGCAACAATCTGCTGATCGAATAGGAATTACGCTTCCGCTTGCATAATCTAGGTTGCGGCGGCACCTGCTCGTTGCTGAATGTGTATCACTTAGGCGTGCGTGGAGTTCACGTTCACAAAAAGAAATATAAGAAAGCTGAGCCCCCTGTATTTTGGTGGGCAATGGGGTGGGCAATGGGGTGGGCAATGGAATGAGTTTAGGTTGTTGTACTGGCACGCGTGTTTGGAAGCGTTGTTCCTGAACTGCGTTCTCCTTCAATCTCTGAATCTAAGGAGGAATAGATTTACTTGGGTGCTGCGTGCACTGATACATTGAATGAAGTGCAGAAATTCAAAATAGGCAGTTGTATTAACGTAACTTCACAAAGTACAACTCTTGTTCACAGTTTTATACACATGTCTCAGATGCTGAAGCTACACAGGTCTCTTAATACTTGAAATACACAGGTCTCTTAACACTTGAAATAACACAGGTCTCTATACTCGGATTTAACACAGGTCCCTATTCTCGCAAATTTACCACATGTAACTAGCGTTTACGTTTGAGATTACTGATCCACACTCGGATGCAGAGCGATACTGTAACTGCTCAGGATCTCGGCCTCGTTGATCTGCGGAACTTTCCATAGATAACTGAGCGCGACTTCCGCTATGTTCCTTGTGGATGAAGATGCAGTAACTAGGGAGTAGGGTGTGTTCCCTGTTACGCATGCGGCGCAGATGCTGGGTGACAGAGTCTCCTCCATTTGCAAGAAGTCACTCCAAGGTAGTGAGGGTCTCCATTTGCAAGAAGTCACCTCGGGTGTTGCGGCAGGACTCCATTTGCAAGAAGTCGACTACCAGGGTTGGGTAAGGGTTTACATTTGCAAGAAGTCGCCTCGAAGTAGGGGGTTGGGCGAAGCCAGGGGTGCTGAGAGACGGGAGCTCAGAGAAGCTGCCAATTAACTCTGAAGAAACTGTGCGAGAGGCGCTCTTTATATACACGAAGTTAGGGGGTCTGGGAGGGAATAAGTCCCGTTAGGTGGGTGGTAAGATGGCGGCGCGGGCGTGGCCGTTGGCTCTAAAGCAGGCGTGCCACCTAAACACCCACATATTTCTCAAAACAACACACTCTCAACTCTCTGGAAATTTAACGTACATTTACCATCAGGTTTCATTTGAAAATTATGATGCCGTAAAAAGAAAAATAATATACAAGAATTAAGTACACACAATTTCACTAGGCTTATTTTACATTTAACTATTTATATTATTTATGGTTTTAAGTATGCACGAAAAACACGTCCATCATGAAAGTTTGTTTGTTTGTTTATATACAGTGCAAAAATATTAATACATCACAAAAACATGTGGTTTCCACTCTGGATTAATTAACATAAGCAAGGTAATATAATTAAACTAATATTTATATGTATAAGGCATCGGTAAAATTACATATATACAATACAGTGATTGTGCGGACCTGAGGGCGTCGTGCCTGCTTAGGCCTAACCTTAAAAGGGACGAGCTAAGGGGGCGAGCACAAAAACGTGAACGGTAACGGCAGGGCGTCAATATATTTGTGTTTCACGAATTGTTATCAGTGAAAGTACTATCGTAAATACTTGTGCAAAGATCAATATATTAGTGATAATTGGAATCCAGAGTTATTTCTTTCTCTCAATGTCTGAAGAGTTGGAAATTCACCTCAATCAAGACATCAACATTTGCAGTACTGAAGAACGTAAGCTCAAACTAGTTAGGATTAGGAAAGAACAGTGCAGTCCAGCTCATCCAGACTTAAGTCGTGTTATTATTCCTGCTGTACCATTACCAGGTGAAGCACCTACACTCCTCGAACAGTACAAAAACCAATCAGCCAATAGCAATAAACTAATAAAACAAACGAAACTTCACGCATTGCAAGATTCTTTGAGAGTACCACAGATTAATAGAACCTTGATTAGCCATCTGATATCGCCAATAAAGACAAAAGATGGACCCAAACAGACTGCTTGACAAGTGGCAGACACCCAAGTGCATTTCCGTTAGCAAGTGCCGTTTGCTAGAGAGACTATTCTAAGGTGAGTGTACACAATCTTCCAGAGTTAATGAGGTAAACATTGTAATGCTGAGTATATAGGCCTAACCACCAACACGCTAAGACAAAGAATGAATGGCCACAGAGCAGTTACAAAACAAGCTATAGCTGAGAAAGTGGACATATTGGAGAAGCGAGTTGCTGCCACATGCTGCTTAACATAAACAAAACTTTGACTCCTGCTACAGTACAAAAGTTGTAAGAGCCTTATCCCCTTCAAGAAACAGTTCAGAACTCGTGTGTTGGGAGCTAGCACATCAACACATAACAAAGTTCAGACAACCACCAGATCTCAATGTCAGATATTACAAAAAGTACATCAGCATATCCTCAAACCCTTTCATTTTGAATCTTCCTGTCATTTCCTAGTTCACATCCTGGCCGCTAGGGACACGAACCATGCTTCCACCGCCGCCATAACTCAGTATGCCTCTATATTATCACCTGATGAAGCCGACTTAGGTTGGCAAAACTTCGTGCAACCGCACACTCACGCATTTCTGTCAAGAAGTACCAGTCTGTGAGTACTTCAACATTCTATCTACGTATTTACACTCGACCCCCGATTTTACGAACCCTGGATTTAACGAAGGTAGCGATTCTACGAATACAATCTCAGGAACCCTCAAAAAATAACAAAATTATATGACAAAAAAAATTGTAAGGAATTACGTCGACAATGAATAAAACGTACTGTATCTAATTCCCGGCATTAAAATATGAACTGTAGAGTTGTAGTTATTACTTGATAAGTCACAATATTTAAAATAAAACAAAAATAGCGAAAATCCGTTAAAAAATGTGGCAGTGACAGTTTGAAAACCGCGCGGCGGCGCGCCGCCTGTGCCAAGCCGTCCGGCCTGTCTCCAAGTACGACGTATTAGGATCTATATTGAGGTCCTACTATAGACGCAAAAGTTCCAGCGCATGCGCACATGCTCATTTAACTATAGTACAGCCTCCTCCTAGGCTGTTTCACAGCGTCTTATATCTCTCTCGTCTCGCGCCGAATGAGTTTACTTTTTTACACGAACCCTATAAATAATAGCGTGATATTTTTCTTTATTACGTTAACACCATACGTACTAAAAACAATTAACTTGGCGCATAATTTGCTTAAACAATGCGTTACTGCGTGTCGTAAAACGTGCGTTTCACAAGTGAGCACGATAATAGTGCTATCTATTTTCCAAGTGTAGAAACATTTGTCTCCGGGTATGTCGAACTTGGAAAATATATAGACGTTCGTGTATTACGTAATCCCGGAACTCCTAAATTATTTTTACCGCATATACTGACTGTGAAAGTGATTATTTTCAATCACTTATACATGTGTACTTCTCGACGATTTTAGGCAAGAACGTCACAAAATGGCGTTTTTGGAACATTGAACGTCGGTATATGCTACGGTGCCTCTATCTATATATCATCTTGTGAACGTTCGTACAGTTGTGCTATCTGTCCGCTCTGCGCGCTACTAGTATCTACGTTCTCGTACAATTCAACAACAACGTGGAGGGAATGTTTTTACGTTAAGTTATATAAAACTGCGCAATGAATAAATACATCCGCATATTACTTCTTTCTTTGGTGAATAATTTACAAGGGCATTTTACTAGTAAGGAATGCCTACTTTTTTTTCATTAAACGCTACGCAAATCGCGCTATTCGCTCGTGAGAAGGCACTCGACAGCTCTGTTTTTCTCTTTTTTTAGGACAAAGGTCGATCATATCTATTGTTTAGCGGTGTTCTTTTGATCGTAAGACGTCTGCCTATTGATATAAATTTATATTTCAACTATCACTTGCGTTATTTTTCTGTTAAATGCTACGGAAGTCGGTCTATTCGCTCGAGAGAAAACACTCGGAATCTCGATTTTCTCATATTTTTAGGAAAAGGATTGGTCATATCTATTGTTTAGCGGTGTTCTTTTGATCGCAAGACGTCTGACTATTGATATAAATGTATATTTCAACTATCACTTGCATTATTTTTCCGTTAAATGCTACGGGAGTCGGGCTATTCGCTCGAGAGAAGACACTCGGAATCTCGAT
>PNEQ01001053.1:30402-46002 GCA_003012365.1 Medauroidea extradentata | reverse complement strand
AAAATAAGACGCTATCGAATTTACGAAGGTAGCGATTTTACGAATGCGATGAGAGGAACCGTGAGTATTCGTAAAATCGGGGGTCTAGTGTAATTAGTTAACCTAGCGGCCTATGCTTTATTCAATCCCTAGCCTAATGATATTCTTATTAAGCTCAATCTGATCAATACTCGTCAGACAGGGGAGAGTCTACTATTATAGGCTGGTCTGTAGCTCACCCATGCCAAGTCTCATGCTCATGAAAATTGTAGCTACAGACAAGCCACCCCTTTTCTAACATTCTGAACCAGAGGCGACATTATTTTTCCCTTTTTTTTTTTTTTTTATTTGGGCCAGAAGTGTTTTCCGGCCCCGTCCAAAATATTTATTGTTTGGAATATACAGGAGGTACATGTAAAATAAAACTTTCCAACAAAAATGTTCTTGAGTATAAACTTATTTACAAAAAAAAAATATTTTTTTTTAAATAATAATTACAATTTTAAGTGGTTCATGCGTCTACAATTGGTATTTTTTGACGCTGCAATAGACAAAGAAAAATACAAAGAATACAAAAACATATTTACGTAGTACGGAAATCAATTTATATAACATTAAATCTTCTCTTTAAAGTTGTATCTTAATTACAAAAATATCATGTTTTAAATACTAGGTATTGTTCTAACAAAGATACAAATAATTACATGTGTACATATAATGGCACCAACATCAGAGACTCAAACCCTCATCGTTCGGTGTTATCGTCATCAGTCTTGGTCGAGCAGGTGGTCAGTACTATGTAGAGGGCATCTAGGGCGTGGTGTCACCAGAGGTGGCTCTGCCAACTGTCAGATAAGCGGGTTTGGATGGGTGGGGAGTTTGGTGTTTAAATTGTTGGTGATGGTAGAGATGGTTTCGTGGATGTGAGAGAGACCGGATTGGGTAAGGAGATGTTGTCGGAGGGTGGCTCTGGGCAGGCCAAGGATGAGATGGATACATAGAAAATAAGTTCTGGTAAGGGGGCGTAGGTTAAATTTTGAGGAGTGCGCCCACGTAGGACAGGCATAAGTAAGGAGGGGAGGTATGAATGACTTACGGATTGTGGTTTGGGTAGGAAGTGGGGTTCCTGAGGAGGTTTGAGGATGGGGGCGAGCTGTGACATGGCTGCACGGGTTTTGGTAATGGAGGAAGATAGGTGTGGGATGAAGGTGAATTTGCAATCAAGGGTGACCCCTAGGTAGCGGATAGTGGGTGACCATGGAATGGGAGACTGGAAGAATTTTAGGTGGATATCTGGATCAGTGAGTTGGCGGGAGAAGAGAATCGCTTGAGTTTTGTACTGGTTGAGGCCGATGCCGTGATTTCGTAATTGGGAATTTAGGTTGGTGAGGCCACTGTTGAGACGATCAACCAGCATTTGCTGGTGGACTGAAGATGCCAGCATGCAGGTGTCATCTGCATACTGGACAAGATAGGTACCAGGTGGAGGGGAGATGTCAGCTATGAAAAGGGAGAAGAGAATGGGGCTTAGGATGGAGCCTTGTGGAACACCAGCAGGAATGAGACGTGAGTTGGACAGGTGACCCTCCACTCGTACCTGGAAGGTACGGCCATCCAGGTAGGAGCAGAGTACGTGGATGAGGTGTGCAGAAATGTCGGTGGCGGCAAGCTTGGATACGAGGAGGGAGTGTGGTACAGAATCAAAGGCTCTGGCCAGGTCATGGAGAACCATGCCAGTGTGTTGCCGCCTTGAGAATCCTCAAACCACAAGGTGCTCCACATGAGCAATGGCATGAGTGGTTGAGTGAGAGGGACGGAATCCAAACTGGTGGTTTGGGAGGAGATGAGATGTGTTGATGGAGGGTAGGAGCCTGGAGAGTATTATTTTCTCTGCAGGTTTGGAGAGGATTGAAAGAAGGAAAATAGGTCTGTAGGAAGATGGGTTATTAGATGGTTTGCCTGGTTTTGGAATGGGGATTACTACTGCATTTTTCCAGGATGTGGGGAAGTGGCCAATAAGAAGGATGGCATTGATAAGTTTGGTGATAAGGATGGTTGCTTTTCGGGGCAGTGCTCGGAGGATGGGTACAGGGATAGCATCACTACCAGGAGCTGCAGTTCTTCGGAGAGTGGAGAGGATCTTGTGGACTTCAGAGGGGGTGGACAGGGGAAAATTAGGTCTTTGGGGGTGGAGAGGAAGGGTGACATGATGGAAAAGGGTATTAGGATTTTCCTCCTCTTCAGAAGAGTCTGAGGAGAGGGAGATGTTATAGGCCTGGAGAATGTGGTTTGGAGGTGGGCGGCTACCGCTTTCGATCTTTCTTCAGCTGTCTCCGCCACCCCCATAGGAGTGTGAAGAGGCGGAATTGTAGTGGGAGTAGTTCGTAGGTTGCGGATATATGACCATAGGGAGTCTGACGTTGTGGAGAGGGATTGTAGGCGTTTGATTTCTCTCTCAGAATTCCACTCCGCTATCATCCGGCGGCACCGTCCCCTCAGGACCAAGTATTGCTTCTTATCAAGGGGGAACGGCAGGCCTGCCATCTGACCCGAAGTGGTCTCGGAGGGAGAGGAATTTACGAATATAAGTCGGAAAGGGAATGGTTTTGGTGCGGGGTGATGTTTTAGGGATGTGATTGTCTTCTGCAGAGATAATAAGGGTGGTGAGTGTGGAGGTGCAATTGTCGATATCATCAGGGGTTCGGAGGGATATGGTGAGATCGAATGATTCAGAAAGGGACTGCTGGAAGCCGGGCCAGTCAGCTTTGGGGAAGTCATAGCGTGTAAGGTGAGGGTTGGATTGTGGATGGTAGTGGAGTAGGCCGGTTATTGGGATGTGGTCGGATGTACCAGTAGTGACAGTTTGAAGATCGGATATGATAGGAAGGCAGGTAGTGAAAGTGAAATCGACGATGCTAGGATGACTGTTTTAATGGGAGGGAAAGAAGGTGGGGGTAGTAGGTTCTTGAAGGAACAGAGGTGATGTTCTCAAGAGTTGGTGGAGGGAGCTGCCTGTCCGGTTAACGGTTTGGCAGCCCCATGAGCGATGTGCGACATTGAAGTCCCCGGCCAGCACGACGTGTACATCGAGCCGCCCGAGGGCCAGAATGTCAGCACTCGGGAAGGGATGTTCTGGGGGGAGGTTTAGGGACACTAAGGTGAGGGGGTAGGAGCCACCTTGCATCTGCACAGCAACCGCCTCGGTGGCCGGGAAGGTGGAAATGTGACGACGGTGATAGGGTATAGACGATCGGATTAGGATAGCCACCATCAAGGTCGGCGCGGTGGACTGTATACTCAGGTATGGTGAGAGGAGTGTTTGGATTTAACTAGGTTTCTGAAAGGAATACGGCATCGGGGGACTGGGAGCTGAGAAGATGGATAAGATCAGGTATTTTGGAGGTGATGGAAAAAAAGGTTCCAGAGAAGTATCTTAAGGGGAGGGTGTAGGTCCATCAAAGGCATAGACAAGGGCATTGATTAGGATTTCCAGTTTTTGAAAGGGATCGGGGCTTGGGCAAGGGCTGCCATGGTGGAACGGATGAGAGGAAGATAGGTTTTTATGATGTTGACTATGTCTAAGAGTGGGTTAAAGGAGGATGTGGATTGAGATGGTGAGGTGATAGGTTTGGTAATAGATGCTTGGGTAATAGATGCTTGGGTAGGATTGCAGTTTGTCCAGGGGTTGATTTCTGGGGCAGGAGCAAATTTTCGAGCAGAGGAGTTATGGGGTGGTTTGTTTATTGGTAAGTGGTGGAGTTTTGGGAGTTATTGGATTGAGGTGGATGACGTTTAAGGTAGGCCTGTACGTTGGGACAGGTTTTGGATGTGGCAAAATGGTCACCACCACAGGAGACACACTTCCCTTTAAACTCTTTGTCTTTTTTTGTCTGGCAGGTTCTTGACCAGTGTTGTTCTGCATAGCGGAAACATGTCACGTCACGTTGGCATCTGTCTGATGGGTGTCCAAGTCGGTAACATTGAGGCACACTCCGGCCTCCCTGATATCTTTCAATGGTGACAAGGAAACGTCCGAGGGCCTTCATCTGGAAGTAAGGATTTGAGTCACCTTTTTTGGTCGTCACGAAGAATGCTGCAGTCGTCGCTTCTGGGGCTGATCTGAGTCGTGTCACTGAGGCAAAGGGCAGCTGCAAAGCCTGCAGCTCTTCCTTCACCTCCTCCTCAGTCACTGTTGGTGGCAGTCGTTTGATAACAATGTGGTCAGTTTTTTCATCTGTCCGTCTGTGTGTGTAGGGTTTGCAGCCAGCCTTCGTGAGGTAATCAAATATGTAGGCATGGTCTCGAGGTGAGTTGGTGAAGGAAGTACGTCCATTAATGGAGGTAACTTGGAGTGGTGTTTCAAGGTAGATTTGAAGCTGTTTGGCAGCGGCAAAGGGGTTGGTGGAGGTAGACAGGATGCAGGCAATAGGGGGTTGACGTTTTGTTTTGGGAGGTTGGATGTTGTGTGGGGGTTGGATTTGTTGGGATGTGTTGGTGGGTGTTGGTGGAGTTACTTGGTTGTTGTTTTGAAGGAGGTTTTGGATATTTTTTGGGGTGTTGGAGTGGTTTTGGAACGTTTGGAGGAAGTAGAGGGAGTGGGAAGGGGGCACGAGATGAGGGAGCTGACATGTCAACACTGTTGTTGTCAATGTCTTGGTCCATCAGTGCGTCAAATTTGTTGCTGACAGTCATCGTTGAAGTCCCCGAGGAGCCGGAGTGTCGCCTCTTGGTAGTCCTGCGTCTGGGGCACATCACAAATCCGTCAGGTAGGGAGAACTGGGGTGGAGTTGGGTTGCTGGGTGCGGGGAAGTTTGGTGGTAGGAGAATGGTCTGAGATAGTAGGGAGGGAATTTTAGGGTCCGCTGGGTTACCCATATGATGAGGTTGCTGCTCCTCTTGTCTGCAGTGGGTCCGCTGTTGGGCCAAGAGCTGCCTTAAAATGAGTGTCCATTCTAGTATCAGCTTCCAAAACAGATATATTTCATTGACATTAAGTATTTTCTGGAGGCAAATAATTACATTCCTTGATTATCTCTGTCATGAGCTTAATGATTTCTCTTGCTGTGCCCGCATCTGCACTTGCAGCCTCGTCTGTGATCTTGATGAAGCGTGTGAAGATTTGCATGCTTCTTGAACCGTTTAAATCACTAAAAGCTAATTTTAAGGCAAGCTCTCTGCTTATACTATTTGTACATAATTTTTTAAGCTTAATCGAGAGCACTTATCAAAAATATTTTTGGCAGTTTTGTTTAAAAAAATTTTTTCACCATTTTGGCTTATTGTTTCAAGAGAGTAAATTCTATGGTTTTAGCCAATTATTTAATTAATGCACTTTTTGTTGAATGACGTATTAAAAACCGTATACATAATTTCTTGTTTTAAAAAAATTAGGTATAGGGTATTTCCGCATCTTTTTCCTAGATTTCCTAAGCCTATCCTTGTGTTTCTTACTGTTTGGTTTTACCATTCATTCTTACGCTACAATAACATTTTACATGAGAAAAAACAATATCTACTGAAACAATTAAACACTTTGTTCACATGAGATAGGAAGAAGCGATAGAGACAGAGAGCATCACACATGTGTCCCGTGAGCTACTGTATTTTGTTATCAATTGCCATTTCACCCGTGCTCTATCATGTCAGGATATCTTAGACAAAAAATTGTGTAGCTGCAAATTTACGTAATTTGCACCTTACGCAACTCGGCGCCTATCTGTATAATGAAAACGTCATCACACACAGAATATAAAGACAGACAAGGAACAGCTCATGCTATGCCAAGCATATATATATATATATATATATATATATATATATATATATATATATATATATATATATATATATATATATAAAACTTACTTAAGCTCACGATCCTCCTCACCGAAGCTGTCCAGGTAGACTGAACCCCACAGGCAAGCCCTCTTTCCCCGAATAACGATGATGTAGGACGACGTGACAACCAGGTACATGGCTGTTCCTCCACCACAGTCAATCGAGTGCTGCAAACATGAGTACAGTGCATCAACACAATTAAATCACCCTTCAACAATAAGGAAACTATACCAAGCCATCTATACCAAGCCATGCATTGGGTCCAGCACTAAATTTCTCCTGTACAGAATGATTCCACATTATTATGTTATGTTCATTTTTAAAACTTATTTTATCACATAAGAACTTTTAACAACAATTTTTACTAAAGAAACAATGCCAAGTCATGCACAGGGTACAGCAGTATCTTCCTTGATCTTGGACAAGTAACTTATTTCTAACTCTGGCTGCACATTATTCCTACTAGGGTCTAAAACAATTAATTCATGTACAAATACCAGTACATCCAGAAATGAACTGCTTACTACCAAAGTTGTAGGATTCCATTAGGAATTGATCAACCTTCATCTTTCTTGCTAATTATAGATAATGTAATGGTAATGTTAAGGGAAAATTATTTAATGTTACAATTAGGAATAACCTACTCTACAAATGGTCAGTTAATACAATCTTTAAAGAATTAAGATTATTCCTTACATAATTACCTAGGTACACTCAAAATTGTTTTAACATTTAAGGGAACCACCAAAAATAAACAAACATGTATGGGAAAACTTGTAATTGGCTGTTAATTGCTTCTGGTTTTTATTCCTAAGGACACCTAAAAAAATAAAATAATAGTAGCTTATTTGGTTAAAACAAACTGAATTTACACGAGCACAACATGAGAGTGCAATCATACACATTTAACTAAAACAAAATAACACATGCAAGCATTAGTACTATTATTTTTAATGTTCAGCAAAAATTTGCACTCTCACAACCTAAACCGAAATAATATTTCAACATAAAGCGTAAGTAATAAACAAACATGGGTAGGTATGATTGCCCAGATAAGCTTAAAATCTATTTAGTAATACTGTACATATAATTTAGGGTTACCAGACGTCCATTTTTACCTGGACATGTCCTCTTTTTAATACCTCGCAAACTGACCGGCCGGGTTTCATAAAAAGGGGCCAAATGTCCTCTTTTTTAACAACAGACAGCCAAGATGTATTTTCTATATGGTCTCTGTGTCACGAAATGTTTAGGAATGGTGCCGACAAGCCTCACACATATGTACAACCTCTTTCCTTTGGAAATTATTACATTGTTCATTTTGACCCGTCTCTGTCTACTTTACTGGTATGGCTAGCTCTGTGGGAGGTTGGAGAGATAGAGTGAGACTCTGGGTGGGTGAGTGCCAGATTCCGAGAAGAGTGGTGTTCCCGAGTGTTTCTTCTTACCCTGTGTAGTCAGAGACGTCACGTTCTCCTTTAACTTCTGGGGAAAGGTTGTAATCCACTCACCTTGTTCTAGAAAAGTTGCTGAAGCAACTGCTGCTTCCTCTCGGAGAGGAGCGCGGGCAGTTTCTGCATCAGCCGATCCTCCTGAATAAGCTGTGCGATGCGACAAGGAAGAGACGGGCGTGGAGGCGACTTTAACAGGCTTATCATAGGCGGCACTTTCCTCTTAATGCTCCGCAGAATTTGACTGAATCATTCCTTAGAGCGAGGGTGTTATTGAGCCTGCGCACGTGCCTGATATTCCCTATGTAAATCTTGGAACGTGGGTTCCGGTCCAGGGAGCTTTTTCAGAAGCGGAATTAGCCCTGGAGGAATGTTCTCTAAACCCCTGCCTTAGATTTTCTTTCCCGGGCCGCCTGTTGGCGGGGATTTTCCAAGGCGAGTACCTCTTCGGGAGAGATAAATATTTATAATTAGGACATTTAAATAAAACGGAAAAATATTATGCTGGATTGATCTGCATTTCCCACTTGTCTAATTCACACATCACAAACACTTTACACTGGTTGCACAAGTCATTTGTTTACACTATTTACACTTGATTAACTATATTGCATTAGCACAGCACGTGGTTAGCCTCAATATTACTCCCGACGGAAACTTCGCCATTCATGGCCAAAGATATCTTAGTATGAGCGACTTCCCAAATTTCCCGTGCGCATACACTAAGGTGGACGGACTCCCAATTTGAAAACAATGCACTCCTTCTTGGTAAGGGCAAAGCCTGGGTAGGAGGATTTATGCCGCCAGAATTGGTCCCGCAACCCCGGTATTTGGAGGTAGAGTAGTAGGAAAGTTTATTTGGCCAGAGTCGGTCCCGCAACCCACAAGGAAGAAGGGAGGAGTGTCTAGTTCGCTCGGTGGGAGCCAAGCCCTAGACAGACTGCTTTCTTGCTCTCAGGGAGCGCCTTTTATACCCGTCCAGGGGGTGGAAGTCCCGTTAGTGGGTGGCTAGTAAAACATGGCGACGGCCTGCCAGGTGGTCTACTGCTGCAGGCCTGCCAACCTGATAGCTCCAAAACTCTTGCCTCCCAAGAATAAACATTTAAAAATTACATGTGGCCCCTAAATATTATGTGGAACTCTCAACAATATTAGTTAATACATACAAAAATTATTGATAACACAAAAGCACTTATTTAAAACATTATTGCAGTATTTTCATATTCCCTTGGGAAAGTTCACGTAGTCCTTGGCAGCATTTGCCGTGGTGGTGTTTGTAGACAAACAGTCGTGAATTGGTGATCGTTACAAATAAGATCTTCAAGTGCAAATATTAATACGTGAACACACAAAAAGAATACTAATGGATACAAGAAACATAAGTTAGCTATATACAATTCTTTATTTCGGCCACGTGGTTTTAGGTTATATCAGTAAGAAACAACAACAAACACTTGGGCGGGAGATGAGCTTAAAAGATACAAGAGAACCTATGGCAATGCGTCATTCCCCCCTGGACAGCAAAGCGAGGCTCATGTCAAAGCTTAATTTACTAACTTATCTAAAGAACAAGGTGTTGGGCATGACTCGTGTATTAATACTTTAATGCCACAGCTAACTGTACAGCAAAAAAAAAAAAAAAAAAAAAAGATAATATACAGAAGTGTTCTCTTACAAGCTTCTTCGGGCGGTGCTGGTCGGCCACTGGTATGGGCGTGGCTTAGTGGGTCGCCGCAGGGTTTCCTTGTAACGTCCGTGTTGCTGCGTGGGGTCCCCTCGGCAGGCTCTCCAGAGGGAAGAACGGTCACTGGTGGGTGGAAGGGTGTCCTTGGGCTGATGTGGGGTGATGGGCCGAGAGGTAGCTCCCTGGCTACTCTTGTTTGGCTGGTGCTGGGGTCGGCTGTCACGGATATATGATCGGGCCCTGCCGTCCTGGGACGTGGCGGGGGTTGCACCCCAATCCTGGTCCCTTGGTATGTCCTGCCTGGGGCAGGTGGCTGGAAGGGGAGCCTGGTTGAGGCTTGTGGTGGTTGGACTGGGCGATTGTTGGGTGGTGACTTGGCATCTGGTTGTGGGGTCCCCTGGTGGTGAGTTGGGTTGCTTTCCTGCAGCTCTGGTCCCAGGTTCTGGAGGCGGGGCGGCGTGGTCTCTGAAGTAGTGGGACGTCCAGGTATGAACGTGGAATCCCTCCATGGATTCTCTGCTTGGGGAGGGTAGTGCTGCTGGGCTAGTGGACGCAGTCTTCCTGGTTCTGGTGCTATGGGGTTGTGGGCTGGCTTCAAGTCAGCGCGGTGAACTTTGCGGGTGGTTCCTGAGGCGCTTTCGACCCAGTATACCTGTCCATGTCGACTCACGATTCTGTGGAGGCCCTACCACTTCGGCACTAGCCCAGCATTGAAATGGCGAAAGCAGTTGGACAGTGGGTGGGTCCGCACCCAGACAGGTTGCCCTTCTTGCAGGTTGTGTTGCTCTGCTGTGGTGCCGAGCTGAGAGTACTTCTTTTGGACATACTCTTTCTGGGCGGCCTGCCCCTGGCAAATGCAGGTGTCGGCCTTTTGTCGTATGTCTTGGATACTGGGTATCCGGGAGGGGTCCTTCGTCCACTTCCACTCCCCCAGGCGGGCTAGGTTGGTCCCTAGCAGGAGCTCGCTAGGGGAAGCATTCAGGGCTTCGTTTACTCTAGTGCGGAGACGGTACAAGATTGAGGGGACTGCCTTGCCCCACTGGCGATGATCTTTCTGGGCGTAGAGCCGCAGTCCCTTCTTGAGTTCCTGGTTCCTTCTTTCCGTGGGATTGGCCTGAGGGTGGTAGGTGGGGGTGGTCCAGGGTTCCACCTCCCAACGGGTGCAGGCTCGCTTCCACTGGGTGCTCCGAAACTGTGGGCCATTGTCTGTTATGATGCTTCTAGGGTAGCCCCAGCGGCTAAACACAGGGTCCTTTAAATAATGGGTGATGACTCCGGCGTCGGTGCGACTTAGGGGAAAGGCCTCTGTCCATCGCGAGAAGAGGTCGGTCACTACCAGCAGGTTGGTTTTCCCCTTGGCATTTCGAGGGTACAGCCCCATGAGGTCTAGTGCAACTTGGTCCCAAGGTCTCGTGGGTTTTCGCGGGATGCCGGATGGGTGAGGTACTGCACTATGTTTGAGTGTAGCGCACATCTCGCAGATCGCGACATAAGCCGGGATGTTCCTGGAACTCCTCCTCCAGGCGTAGCGCCAGTGGACCTGTGCCATTGCCTCTTGGGTTCCGGGGTGTCCTGATAGTTCGTGGTCGTGATAATATTGATGTAAAGACAACCAGAGGGAATGGGGTAACCACAACTTCCATTCACTGGCGGGGCTTGGTTGGATCCAGACGAATCCCTGTTCTTCCTTATAGTTTTTGGAGCGGCTGGCAAACTTCCGGATCCTTCTGCTGCTCGGCTAGGAAGTACTCAATATCGTTAACACTGTTGATCTTTTGGAACTTGTGCACCTGGGGTGCTGGATTGCTGGGTGGTGGATCTGGAGGTAGGATGTTCTCCCAGTCGTGTAACGGGATTGTCTCGGAGGTGGCTTTTGGCTTCCGAGATAGGGCGTCGGGTAGCTGGTTTTGTTGTCCTGGGCAGTGCTCGATTGTAAAATCAAATACCTGGAGTAGCAGGACCCATCTGGCCAGTTTGGATTTTCGAGCGTTGGTGCTTTGTAGCCATTTAAGAGTCTTGTTGTCTGTCCTCAGGATGAAGGGTTTGTCCTCAAGCAAGTATCAATATTTCTTGACAGCCCACACTATCTCAAGGCACTCTTGCTCGTGGGTGTCGTACCTTTGCTCGGTGGGGTTGAATTGGGTACTGGCGAATCCAATGACCCGCTTTCTCTGGCCAGTATTTTCTTGGAACAATGCGGCCCCTAGTCCGGCCTGACTGGCATCTGTCTGAAGTATCAGGGGAAGCTGAGGATCTGGGCGGTGAAGCATTGGGAGCCCCTTGTACTGCTGCTTGAGAGCCTGGAATGCTTCTTGCGGTGGTCCCCATGTCCAGCGTTTGGATTTGGCTGCTAGCAACTGGTTTAACGGGCTCATGTAGTGGGCGATTCTGGGAGAGAAGTCCCGCAGCCAGTTGCATAATCCCAAGAATTGGCGTAGCTGCCAGTGGTTTCTAGGGGCCTCCGCCTCTAGGATCTGGCACACATGGTGTTGTTAGGGAAGGTTACCTTCAGGGGTGATGATGTGCCCCAGGTATTCGACTGTTCTCTTGCCGAAGTGGCACTTGCTGAGTCGGGCCGTCAGACCGTGGAACTTTAGCCTTTCTAGGACTTGGTGGAGGTGGTTTTGGTGCTGCTCCCAGTCTGCGGAGAAAATGAGTATTTCATCCAGGTATGCAATACATAACTGCCCCATACATCCAGTGAGGACGGTGTTCATGAGAGGTTCTGGTATGTTGCTGGGGCATTCTTTAGACCTAAGGGCATCGCCCGGAACTGGTATTGGACGCTGCACATCCCTAATTAATAAAATAATGAATATTTAGCTGGTATGGTGGAACAAAACGCTTTGGAAATTTGTCAGTAACTATGTGACATATATATTTTAGGTTATAAATGTCAGTTGACCAGTTTTTTAGCAAGTTGGATCCAGATGTATCCCTCCGCCGCTCTGCCGAGTAAGTCCAGGTGCCCGCCCAGGAAAGTCAGTTGTGATTCAGCGGAGCTCGTGACCGGGCTCCGGGAGATGGCCGGCTAAGTTTTTTGTTGGTGTTTGTAAACAGTAGTGGTGAAACATCGGAGCTCGTGAACGGTCGCTGGGAGATGGCCGGCTAAGTTTATGTATCAGTCGAGGAGTCATGGCGGGCGAAGGAGGACGTGTAAGGAAGCGCTGGCACGGAGAAGTGAAGCCTCGGGGGCGAAATCGCTCTAGTTAAAACTTTATTTTTCCTTTCTTTCGTTCGTAGTAGCACTAGGTGTAACATGGTGTTGCACAATAAGTAACCATATAGCCATCACCCTGAGTA
Source organism: Medauroidea extradentata (assembly GCA_003012365.1). Taxonomy (NCBI): domain Eukaryota; kingdom Metazoa; phylum Arthropoda; class Insecta; order Phasmatodea; family Phasmatidae; genus Medauroidea; species Medauroidea extradentata. The sequence continues at coordinate 33,747 of PNEQ01001053.1, read as the reverse complement.
AAGCTTGTAAAACCGCCGTACCGTGCGATGACATTGTCTTGGGCAGACACTTGGTAATTGTGTGAATAACTGCAACCTGCCGCAGTTTACTTCAGTTTTACTAGAGCATAGTTGGTTTGGCAAAGTATATCATGTCTCCTCACCTGTTATAGTTGTTCCCTTGATTATTTGTAATAATGAAATACTGATCATAGCTGCAAATAAATAGCTGTAAAGCATATATTTGTGTTTCTTTGTTTTTCGTATTGTCATCCTGCAAGCCACATCATTCAGTAATAACAACAGGAGAGAGTCACGTCAAACTATAACTCAACACAATCATAACCCAGTTACAAGTGTTGCCGCGAACCAACTACAACACCGGACCCGTTACAACTGGTGCCGCGAACAGGGACATCATAACCTCCAACACTATCCACAATAAACAACAACGAACTCGTTACAGTACAGTGATAGGTGAGCTAATGTGAGCACGTGCGAATGAGTGCAAGTGGTAGTGTGTGCATGTGCAAAAGTGTGCGTGCATGAATGTGTGTGCGCTACTGTGTGTATGAGCTGATGGGTGCGTGTGCAATAGTGTGCGAATAATACTTTTGTTTTTGCTCACTTGGCATCGACTGCAATTGTTTTTGATGTCCATCCAAGCAATGTGTTTCTTGCTGTCAGACTGTCCTCGAATCATTGGTTAGAAACATTGCACGATGCCCAATTACACCGCCGCCGAGTACGTGGAAATAATTATTTTGTATGGTGATAGCGGTCAAAATGCTGAGGAAACTTCGAGGAGATATCGCAAAACGTTCACTTTTCGGCAGCATCATCCAAGTCATAACGTTATCTTACGCGCAATTAACCGACTTCGCGATACAGGTAACTTTTGCCTGCTAATGTCGAGAGGTTTGGCCGTCTCCATGAAGCCAGGAACGTACAAAATGAAGAGCTTGTACTTGACAAAGTTCGTGCGAACCCAGGGACCAACACCCGCAAGCTCGAACGGTGCATTCATATTTCCCTATCTACAACTAACCACATCACTTGTGGTGAGAGGCTCCATCCCTACCACAAGAGAAAAGTGTAGAAATTGGAAGCAGGTGACTCTTCATTAAGGGTTGCTTTCTCTGATTTTATTCTTCAAATGGATAGTGTCAACCTGTCGCCACTCTGCTGGCAAAGGGATTGATTTTATGTTTCCTTCAGGGTGCAATGAGGTTTGAGCACGAAAGTTCCCTGAAGGGGAGGAGAGGCTGCTAAATGTCCCAAGGAGAGTGGTTTCCCGGGCAGTCGACACAACACAGTCTTTCAGCAGAGCTGGAAAATTCTCACATTTCATAAAGGGGGTAGGCGTGTTGACCACTCACCATTTCTAGAAGAGCTCCCTTAGGAGGCGGCGTTTTTCGGTACGACACAGGCTTCGGCTCGAAGTCGGCTTCCCTCTTCAGCTGCTGGATGCAGGGGTGTGGTAATGGTGCTGGTTTTTCTGGAGTTTTTATCGGACTAATTAATGGTAGCTGAAGGCGGTGGAGGTCTCTAAGGATGCGACTGAAATTGTCTCGTTTAAGACTAGGCAGCTTGTGCTCGGTGTCTTTGTAATGACGACAAAGTTCTGAAAGTGTTGAGGGCTTTTCGGATGTTCTCTGAGGTGGGGGAATTACTCCCACAGGTATCTCACTGTGACTTGCAATGGCCTGTCGGCGCTTAGCTGCGGCTTCTGCCTTACGACCTTCTATCACTGCTTGTTCCTCAGGTGAGATATTAAATACTAGGCACTCTGAATAAGACATTAGTATTTAGAAATGAAACTATAAAATACGTTTTGAACTGTATATTGTAGTCCCTTGGTACACTCTTACAATCACTGATTTTACACACTGGTTAATACATTCGGCTTTTCACATACACAAGTCTATATACACTACTGGTTTACAATATTCACTATACTCGACCGCGTGGTCGTTTACACACGGAGCCCCGGAACTTCTCACGGACTTAGCTCTACTTCCGCATCCAGCGGTCACACATATACGCCTCGTGGCGACTCGCGGTAGAGTGCGTTCCCTAATACTGCCCGTGCGGCTAGGGCGTGTCTCCTTCGAACGGCGCTTTCAGCACAAGAGTGGGTAGGACCAGGTTTCAGCTTCCTTCTCAAGAAGCAACCTGTATAGAGGATGGGTAGGCGGGTTTAGGCTTCCTTCTCAGGAAGAAACCCACGGAAGATAGGTAGTGGTGAACAGGTAGGAGGGGCGGGTTTTGGCTTCCTTCTCAAGAAGCAACCCTGGGGTTAAGCGGACGTCTGGTTTCTGCTTCCTTCTCAGGAAGTAATTCTTTCGAGTTTGGGGGTGGTGCCTAGGCTTTCTCGGGGAGGAGGCCCGAGCCCTAGACTTGGCTAGGCGAGCGCCCGCCTTATATACCCCTGAGGTGGGCTTAAAGTACCGTTAGTGGGTGGTGAAAATGGCCGCCGCTGGAGATGAGGCCATCTGCTGGCTAGCAGGCGCACCATTCCAACACCCACAAATCTCCCACACTTGGCAAAAAATGTGAGACTCTATTTAAAACAGTCCCGCGGGGCCGTGAAAATGTCCGTGTTGCCAAAAAGAAACAAACAAAGCACTAAATAAATACACAAAATTAATAATATTATGTTTACAATAATTATATACACACTTTCTCTCTTAAAAATTCATAATTTGCCACCTGGCATTATCTGCATTGCGTCCATCTGTTTGTTTACATTGGTTATGGCGGGCGTGAATATATACATACAAAAACGGTAAATATAAACATCTCTAAACCCTTAGTTTTATGTTTTACGGCAACACGGCTAACAATACTGGATTTAACTAACCCCTTGGGTGAAAATAAGGTAGGCCTAACTCTTACATATTGAACTAGGAGTAGCATACTCCTTGTCTGAAATGTATTATTACGGCCAGCGACTTGTGAATGCAGTGATAACCTAGAAGTGTGTGGTTAAATTAGACCTGTGGTGTCTCGTCTGACGTCTGTGACTCTTCTCCGTCCCGCTTCGACGTGTTCGGCCGGTCTCGGCAATCTTCGGCTCCGCTCGTGTCCTCCCTTCCCTTGCCCCTCCCCCTACTTCCTCGACCTCAGCTCTGCCGGCCGCTCTGGGCGACGGGCCAGTCAGTCTTTTCCCGGTCCCGCTCGCGGGCAGTTGTGACAGTCCGCGACCCTGTAGGCACGTCCTCGACGTACGTTTGGTAAGTTTTTAGTTTTTCTTTAATTTTCGGTTTCATCTTTCTGCTTTGTTTTTTGTTCCTCCCTTTCGTTTCGGTCGTATGTGTTCTTGGACGTGCTTTCGCGGCCGCGGGCTGGCTACAGCTGGGGCCC
>PNEQ01001053.1:0-29402 GCA_003012365.1 Medauroidea extradentata | reverse complement strand
GTCTTAATTTTCTTAAATATCTGTGTATGAAGAGTGTATGTACGTGTGATGCTTTGTAGAAGTATGAGTATGTGGCTTGTAGTCTGTTGAGGGAGAATTGTTTTGTTGTGTCTAGAGTGTACAGGGAATAGCACAGTTTTCAGGCGTCCTTATATCTTATTCAAGTTCTATTTTATTTCAATAAATTGGAGATTTTATTATTCACATGTTATCATCCTACTCATACTCAACTTTACATCACGTAGAACACGTTACAATACAGTACACACGATAGCCTATTTTTTAAAAAATATAAGTCTATATAATTTGGATAAGTTACTGACCATAAAAAAATTAAATTAACTCAATAATTAGCCAAAATTATATAAACTAATGTTTTGAAAAAATTAGTTTACATTGCACAAACAATTTCCAACATTTCTATGTAATGCTTTTGCGATATCTGCTCTGTTTCATGTTTAAAAAATTTAAATTGCTAAAACAGCACAAATAGAAATCCTTTGCCTTAAGAGAGAAATGTTTTTTCTGTTTTAACCTAAAATACTGAAAAACCCTCACAAAAAACCAATCTCAGTGCCCTGAAAGAGAGCACTCAGATTCCAAATCGCATGTGACTGGAAACTCAAGCATAAACCCCCTGGTTTTGAACTCCCTTGAAGAACTTGGTCAGCTTAGAGCAGATTGCTACGTAATAAGAGGGACAAAGTTCGATAACACGTGTGCAATACTGTGATACAGATCAGCAGATAATCCATCATATAGCGACTGAATGCCCTCAACATCTCTGTGATGGAGATATGGACAACTTTTTGTTGGCTACCCATCTACATTTCAGTGGATAGAACAAATTCATAATGAATTTTAGAGTAAAGTCCTATGATAAATACATAATAACAGAACAAATTAACCAAATAGTATAATGAAGAGAAACATACCTGTACGGCTTCGCACACATTATGCTTACAGCAAGTCTCCTTGAGGCACACCAGTGTACCACACAGTAAACACACACTTGCCTCGCGAGGCACCAAGTTGCACTGTCCGCACTGCCGTCTATGGTAATACTGCAACACCATCATTACATTGTACTGAATAGTTTCCCATTAACAAAGTTTACAGCTTAATAAGGTAAATAATTTTGTACCCTGTCTAAATGCACATACAGTGAACCCTCGATAACTCGGACTTCGATGTCCCGGACTTCAGATAACTCTGACAGAATTTCAAAAAACAAAATTTATTTTAATTAAATTTTTTTTGTTCAAAATTATAAGAAAATTGTTTCTGCCTAATTTAAATCCATCACGTTTTATTTAAAAACTACGTAGCCTTTAATAATTCCATCGTAAAATATCTGGCATGTTCCGTGTGGTTAAATGTTGCTAGCGAGGCGCGCGATTAGAAATGCAACTCAGCAGGCAGACCTCCCTTCTTTATCTTTCCTCCCTCTTTACCGCGCGAGCCAGACATGCACGTGCTTCATAAATAAACATTTCAGTATGATGCTGGTGAATTGGACGGTAACTACAGGTCACAATGGCACCTTAAGGGAAATTAATTTTGTTCTAGTATGTGCGATAAATTCAAGATTGCAAAACAATTTGTTCCGGACTTTAACAAAAAAATTAAAAGCCATTGGTTTGCACTGCAATGTAGGCAAGGTGGTGAGAGGGTTTTACGGCCCTTTAACGATGTCTTATAAGCCGATGAGGGTGAAGTGAGGTGAAAGAACAACACAACATCCATACCCGAGCAAGGATTCGAACCCAGGGCCTCTCGCAATGTAAACTGGCGCCTAATCCACTACGCTAGAGGCAGGCGCGATATCGAAAAAAAAAACAGGGCTTAGTAAATTATAAAAAAAGGAGAGGGCCTCGCATTTGAAAAAGTTAAATGATTAAAGTGAATGGGCTTTTATTTTATTGAGTTCCCGTTAATGCTGACGGTATCTGTGAAATTTATTTTAAGTGTAAAGTGTGTGTAAAGACGTCACTGATCTATGACGACGCAGCAAGTATGAAGGGAGGCCTACAAGCGCACAGTAACACTTCAAGCATGGCCGTAGACTTCAACTAAACAAAAAAAGGAGGAAAGGTTGACTGAGATTTACGTTGCTCCTGGAGGCCTTGGAAAAAAAAAATTCTCATAGGAAACAAGCAGCTGTCTGCAGACACTGTGATATGCTGATTTTGAGCAATTTTTAACGTAAACATCACATGAGTTGCGTGTGGTCACGTGCGGTGTTTGTATTACTGTTCAGACTGTAGCGGTTGACCTTGACTACTTCCACTCGCAATCTACCACCCTAGCTTATATCTCTCTCACACACACACGCGCACAGACTGTCGCTAGCCAAACGAGAGAAGGGGGTGAGAACTTTTATGTGGTAGAAGGGTGCCTTGGTGCCAGCTTCTAGCACAGATAAAAAAAGATCAGCCAGAAGTAACATAAAAAATAAATAAAAAGAATCTGCCGGCCCAGGTTGTTTGACATTCTTTCTTTTATAGTTCTCCAAGTTACAGTGATAATTTCCCCACTACCCCCTTCCGTAAATTGATATGTACAAAGCAGTATATATTGCCGTCTCTTTTGCTTGTAGAAGTGATATATTGTGCCTGAGTAAAGCCATTCATTCAAAGGAACGCTTTAAATCTGTTTTCACTTCAGTAAATCCCGCATACTTCGAACACCATGAACTTGAACCAGAGATAAGAACTCTGCTCTACCGCATGTGATGCTGCGGTAATACTGCTTCCATTTTTTTCCCCCTCTACTGTATTTGTCTGCACATCCAGATGAGTACAGGAACAAACAAATAGCAAGGGACAGCCACAGTAAGTACTATTAATTCAAGTATTCATCGCGGAGAAAGTAGATTACCGAGAATATAAATAATTGTGTTATGTACCAATTCATTGAACATAATTTGTGTGTGAACATTGCAGTGCTCGCTGAAGTATTTATATCGATCTCTGACAGAATACTGTCAGGGCCGGCGTAATCGGGGGTGCAAACCGTGAACCGTTAGGCTGATGCCACGTTAGTGTGGCGTGAGCACTCGGGAACAAAAATTTGAAGTATGATTCTTGCGGACTATTTATTGACTTGTAAATAAAACTGATTAACTAACATGTGTGTTACTTTATATTATCCCAAACTTCCTATCGCAGCGCAAGGAGGGCGGGCAATAATGTTTTGCACAGGTTAGAAAATGAGTTGCGACGACCCTAACTAATGTTTAAAGATTTTGTACCAATTAAATGGTACTGTTTGCTAAATCAACTCCACATGACTTGTTAATAATTAGATTTTCTGGAATATTGAGGCCTGCATATAAAACAGGCAAGTGTAAGATAACTTACACATTTATTTAAATTTAGAAGGTACAGCAAAAGAGATCCAGAAAACATGTCCACACCCGGAAAAAGAGGGTAAAGAAATGTGCTAAACGTGGGGATGTTGATGAATTTGGGCAAGGTGTGATAAGAAGAATCATATATGGGATGTATGACACAGGTAAGTGTATATGGCCTACATGCAGGCACATGCTCTGCCTTGCCAGTTTTGGAAAAAAAGTATTTGTGAATACTAAGAGAAGTTGAGCATTATATACCTACCAAACTATTGCTTTCATTGAAAAAAATTATTCTACAGTGACTAACAGTAGTTCTAAGTAAAGAGAAAGTTAGGTTATATTAGGTAACTTTGCAAACCGAACAAAAGGTTTTTTAATGTAAATTAAAATTAACATGACTAATCTTTATTAGTTACAAACTGACTTATCCGTAGGCATTTTTTTATTTTTAATAAAGTAAGTTCCAAATACGAGATAATTTGGAATTTTGGTAACGCTATTTTATGCTCAACTCAAAGACGAAAAAAATTTTTTGTGTTCAATATTAAGAATAATTACCACCTCATTGTATACCGGGTAAACTTGCTTTGATTGGTATAGTTTACTGATGAAAAATGTTTGGAGAGTCGTCTAAAGTAGTTACGTGTAGGAAATGTTTTTTTTTGTTAGGTTAGTTTAGTTTAAGTAACCTGTATTGACCTAACAAAGTAGTTATTTTTCATTTTTACCTACTTTGCAAATAATTGCTTCGGTTATAGGACCTGTATGTTATTTATTTAACACTTCCAATATAGGGGAACATTTGACGCTGGATACCATCTAATCAGCAGTCTTAGAAAGTGGCCAAACAGGATTCACAGGAAGTAGGACAACTTTTCATCATTTATTGAATGACTTGGGCTTTTCATAGCAATCCACTGATGGTAGAAAAGCTTTGTTGGAAGAACCTAATATTGCTGCTAGTCGAATAACATTTTTACGGCTGTATCACCAGTTTAAAGACAGTGGCTTCTACTTTGTGTTTCTGGATGAAACATGATTTTTTTTCTAAAGGTATTTATGCAGTAATTGTGGACACACATACATACACATTCAACTTTTCTGAGAATGCCTAATAAACAAGAGTTGTTTTATTTATTATGTGATTCTTATTAAATGGTTTAATCCTATACAAGTGTCAAGTCGTTCACTGTGATTATAAGTAACAATACGTTCCTAGGTTACCCAAAAAACACTTGGCAAGATGGCACACGTTTCACTCGCAAACGAAATAACATCGATGAAGGGAAACGGTTTATTGTGACTCATGCAGGATCACAAAAGGGATTTGTTCATGGAGCTGATCTGCTATTTGCCTTTGCAAATAACGGGGGTGATTACCATGGAAACATGAATGGTAACATGTTCGAAGATTGGCTCCAAAGCATACTTTTTCCTCTGCTGGATGAACCATCTGTTGTAGTGCTTGATAATGCAACGTATCATAGTGTCCAGGTGTGTCGATTTGCCTAAAGTTAACATCATTTACATTTTCTAAACTTAACTTTATTCATAACGGGTTTTGTAGTGATTACATTTGTCGTCGTACCAGGCTACAGGCCAGGTGGAGTTGCACCTGGTCACAGCAGGTGTTTGCAGAGTGTGTCAGTGGCAGGTGTGCGCTGGTTGGTAATGGCAGATGTGCGATACTTGAGTGTGTGTGTGGCATATCAGTGACAGTGGCAGGGCATGTGTGAACTTGACACCAACGTGTGACACCTGCCATCCCGGCCATCTGCCAGTGCAGGACACATGGCTTTGCTGCCCCCTCCCTCTACCAGTGCATGAAGAAGGCAGTCTGGAAGCAGCGGCAGTGACTGACAGAACGAGAGAGACGTGGTGTGCTTCAGGACTCTGATTCATCCAGTGAGAAACGTAACATGCGTGTGCAACTATCCGGCCCAGTGTTTTACTTTGTTTCGCCATTGGAACTGGCTCGCTTAAAGCCCTAGGGTATGGGGGTGTGGACCTCCCCATAAGTGTCCATGTAAGGTGTAGTTTTCTCCAGGTCCTCCCTGTTTTTCCCGATACGCTGCTGTTTCGATTCGCCAGGTGAGAGAGGGGCACGCGGGCACGAACAAACCACGACCCATCGAGCCTCGTGTTCCCGGCTACACGCTTAACCGGGTGGCACCCAGAGCATTCCAACGCAGCTCCGTTTCTACCTCACTCTCACCGGACACCGAGTCAATTACATGTGTATGTAAGAATTTACAGTTTACATATTTTATCACAACAGTAAATATTAAGAGTCACTACTCTTTGTGTACCAGCCAAACTATTGATTTTAGACATATAATTTACTAATGAAAAATGTTTCTAGTGTTGTAAGTAGCCCTACTTAAAAATATTTCTTAGGTTACGTTATATTGCGGTAGTAAGGTTAGGTGGTTAGATTATGTTAGTTTAGGGTAGGTAACCTGACCTAATACAATGTTAGGTTAGGTAAAGTTTGGTTACTTAACTTTACATAACCTTACCTAAAGTAACCCAGCTTAACAGAATTTTTTACGTAGGACTACTTGGAACGTCACTAGAAACAATTTACATCAGTAACTTACATGTCTAAAATCAATAGCTTGGCCGTGCACGATGAAAGTGATTCTTAATATTTACCCTCTCAACAACATATGCATTCATTTACATTAATTAATAAAAAGACATTATTCACTTAGTATCTTTACTTAAATGTCGGCCGTATAGTTTTATAAACGCATACATCATTTGGTCGACTTTACTGCAGATGTTTAACTTCTTCCTTTTAGCAAGAGAAATTACCAACTACAAGTTGGACCAAACCAGAGCTGCTCAAATGGTTAACAGATAACAATGTACAGTACCCACAATATACTCTCACAGAGAGCTGTTGGCTCTTGCGCTGCAGCACAAACCACAGAAAATGTAAGGAAAACTAAACTATTGTCAAATTACTCTGATTATTAAAACTTTAAACAAGTAGGTATTTACATAGAAAATTGGAAAAACTTATGAACAGGTTCAAGGTAGATGATCTCATTCATCAAGATGGTCACCAAGTGCTGCGTTTACCTCCATACCATTGTCATTACAACCCGATTGAAATTGTATGGAGCGAGTGCAAAAGGTAATATGCAGCACATGCTGGGCGAGGAAAACGGTTTGATGATGCTGCTGTACTGTCTGTATGGGAAGAGGCACTTCAAAGTGTTACACCTGAAAAGTAAATTCCTTGATATTTTACTTGGACGATAAGAACACACATTAAATGTGTTGTTATGCGATGCTAGTAAAATACAAGACTTGTTTTCATAGCTAATAATATTAGATGGAATTTATTGCAAACACTTAGATTTTCACCTAAAACTACTGAATTTTTGTTGTGTTTATTTTTTTAAATACTTTGTACCGGGAGTCAGCGACTACGGTTCATCACACTAGAAGATTTGTTAAATTTACATATCCTGGACTGGCAGTGAGGTTGCTTTGGAGGAACTTGGTGCTTATGCCCTGTGCACTTAATGGTTTGAACTTCCCGCTCGGACTTCGGCCGTGCTCGGCCGCCGTCGGATGTGCTCGTGTTCGCTCTCCCCTCCTTCCCCCATTCACCCTCCCGTGCCCAGCTCAGATGCTCCCGTCTGCATGACAATCAGTCTTCTCCCGGGCCCGACCGTGGGCGGTTGTGTTTAGCTTGCGACCGCGGTGCCACACCTGAGCCGTGTCATCGGTAAGTTCCTTTTGTTTGAGTTTAGTGTTCTTGTTTTTTCGTGATTTTCAGTTAGGTTTGGTTAATTGTTTCTTTGCGTTGATGACACATCGACGGTGTGCTGTCGCGGCCGCGTGCCCTGTACGACTAGGGATTTGTCCCTATTTTTTTAATGGAATAAAGTGGCGCGCGTGTGTCGGCCACAGCAACTTAGTATTTCTCTTTTAATCTTTCATTGTAATTCTGTATCAATTTCTCAGTGGAGAATACGTGTGGAACTGTTAAGCTTTGTATGATGACTTCCGTTATATAAATTGTTTTGCCTAGATCTGTCTTTCATAATTGGTAGCTTAGAGAACCCTGTGTCATTGTCGTTGGTTTAATGTGTGTTCTAATGGGAAGGGTACTGGTGAGCGGCACTGGCCCTTGGTAGATGCTTAGCAACGCCAAGATTAGCAGCCTGTAACTACGGTGCCTGCTAGATGCGGGCTCAAAGCTGCGCTACTCTGCTAGGCTTTTTTGCTTGGCGAGTTGTTGAGGCTTAGTGTAAAGGAACACACATTGCGACATTACGACACAGTGTCGGGGATTTCGTTAGGCCGTGTGTGCTTGCGAATATTATACGTAGGGGTATTGTGTTGCGTCATGGCAGACGTTACGGAGTTTGTGATGCGCTACAGCTACTTAGAGTTACGTCAGTATTTGACCGAGTTTGGGGTCGAATTCCAGCCTTCAGAAAACGTCACTGCATTGCGGATACGCGCGCTGACGTATATCAATTTGTTGCGTAATGTAAGAAACACGCACTTGGGAGGTTCGGCTTTGACAGGAGAAGGGCCTGTCACTGCAGTACAGACTATTCTAATAGGACGGTTGAATCGGGTTCCGTCGCTTAGTGTGTTGCAACCTGATGACGTGCTACGTTTTCTTGTTGCAACCGACAATGTATTCTTTGGAATGCGTGGCGGAGAACACGAGAATCTGTTATTGACGTGTTTGTCGTCGAGGCTCGATGGTCAAGCTGGGGACGTGTTTGCGCAATTAGCGCAACACGACGTGACTTATGAGAGCTTTAAGACACGGCTACTCGAAAGTGCTGGGTCTCTCATGGCTTGGGCTATGGTGAAGCAACAGTATGTTGACAGATTCCAGCGTGTAGGGGAAAGCGTACCGGCATATGTGAGTGAGGTATTGACTTACACCCGTGCCATGAATGTGCACCTGCGACGTGCGGAGGCTAAGTTGGTGCAAGGTATAGTTGATCGAATGACGCCGCAAGCTAGGGCGCATCGTTATGCATCAGGTGTTCCGGTGACACGGGAACAGTTAAGGGTCCTAGCTCTGGAAATAGAGCGGCAGCTGGCTCTAGACGCAGCTTCGCTACGTAGTACTAGTGCGGCTGAGGGAATAACAGGTATTGTAAATCACAAGTCTACGCAGACACAGGGCTTGTGCATGGCTGTTAGGCAAGAAGCCGGTGCGTCTGGGTGCGATAATGTACCGGAGTATGGAGGTAGGTGGAATGTTCGACAGGTTGCCCCGAGGCATGTAGAGTCTGTAGAGCCGAGGGCTGTTCTTGCGTTTAATGCGGAAGGTAGTGGGCAGGCTCGTGTTACACGTAACCGTCGATGTAGTAATTGCTCTGGGTTCGGCCATGTGGGACGTGATTGTTCCAGTGTTGTTGTGGACCGCACGGAGCGGAAGTGTTTTCGCTGCGGAGACGTAGGACACGTGCGAGCAAACTGTCCGGGAAACGGATTGCCGCCGCACCTGTAAGTGCCAAGGGTCACCGGCGGAATAGTTCTAATAGGGCACGTTATGATTGTTTCGTGTCCGTGCTGTGTTATGGTCACGAACGAGCAGCTCTTGTGGATACGGGAGCATCACATTCTTTTGTGCGAGAAGAAATGTGGAATTCCTTAGTTCAGCGGAATCCACATTTATTAAGGGAGCTCCATACTTCAGAGGGCTTGAACGTGTGTGTGGCCAATGGGCACGTTGTGAGGTGCGTGAGATCGGCGAAATTGCATTTCAAAATTGAATTATTCTCTTAGTCGCATGTTTTTTGGGTGGTTCAAGGACTGGTGGCCGATATCGTGTTGGGATTAGATTTTCTGCACAGGTCTCGTGCAGTGGTCGACATTCCTGCAGGCCAGCTAGTGTTTAAGTTCACGCCCGAGGTCCCGTGTCGGTCATTGTCTTTTGTAAGACGAGGGTCGGCCCCCTTAGGTGAGATTTTGGCGACCACTAGTCGAAGTGTCAACAGTGTCGAATCATTATTAAGGGAGTTCGACGATGTGGTATTTACGCATCGGCCGGTGTTGTCAACAGTGTCGAATCATTATTAAGGGAGTTCGACGATGTGGTATTTACGCATCGGCCGGTGTGACGTGATGCCGTATCGCTTTACCGTCACAGATGACGTACCAGATCGAGTTCCGTTTTACACCTATGCTCCTCCTAAGCTGGAGATAATGCGCGAATTGGTGGCAAAACTCTTGGACGCTGGTGTGATTTAACCGTCAACCTCCGATTACGCCTCGCCCGCCTTCATGGTTAAGAAGGCTAATGGTGGCTTTAGGTTAGTGACGGACATGTCTGCGGTAAATCAGAAGATACACCTTGACCCGTTCCCTGCACCTACTGTAGATACAGTGTTGCAACATCTAGGGAAGGCGTCAGTGTACTCTGTAATAGATCTTAATGCCAGTTTCCATCAATGCTTGCTGCACCCTGATTGTCGTAAGTACACTGTGTTCCGCAAGCAATGGGCCCAGTACGAATTTAACCGTATACCCATGGGGGCCAAGTTTGGCACTCAGGCCATTTCATGTGTCCTGGATCACATGCTGGCAGATTTGAAGTTTAAGTGCGTGATCAACTATATAGACGATATTATCGTCTACAGCGCATCAATGGACCAACATCTAGACGATTTGCGGGCTGTATTGACATGCCTGAGGGACGCCAGTTTGACCGTGAATCCGGCAAAGGTCACGTGGGCGTCTTCCTCTGTGAAGTTCCTAGGATATATCGTATCCAGGGGGCGCCTGGTCATGGATCTTGACCGGGTGGTCCCTGTGGTAAATTTTCCGCGCCCTAAGCCCGTGAAAGGCGTGTCCATGTTTATTGGGTTGCTAGGGTATTATGCCAGGTTTATTCCCTGGTTCTCGGAACTGGCTGCGCCACTGAACCGCCTTAAGCGGAAGGGCGCTGTGTTTGAATGGGGGCCCGATCAGGAGAATAGCTTTAAGGGCCTTAAAACAGCCTTGGCTGCAGCGCCGTCACTGTATTCAGCCGATTTCGACCTGCGCTTTGTGATTAATGTCGACGCTTCGAGCGTGGCCTTGGGGGCGACATTGGGACAGTGGAGGGATGGTGCGGTATGTCCAGTGGCATTCGCTAGCCGGACTCTATCTGATTCTGAGCGACGGTTAAGCACCTTCGAGAAGGAGGCCCTCGCTTGTGTCTGGGGGACCACCAAATTCGAGTCGTTTGTGAGTGGCGTTGAGTTTGATTTGTGCACGGATAACCAGGCTGTGTCCTGGCTGCTTTCACACTCGAGTGACTTTGGCAAACTGGGCCGGTGGGCGTATCGTTTGTTCCGGTTCCAGTTCGTCATAAAACACGTCCCTGGAAACAGTAACGTGGCTGCAGATGCTTTGTCACGTATGTTTGGTTTGGATGACTATGAGGAATGCATTCCCGTTCCTGAGGAAGTAGATGGGGTGTGTGCAGCCTTTACGACTTGTAGTATGTTTTACCATCGTTTGAGTGACGCACAGTCTGAAGACGAGCTCTGCAGGGGGTTGATTGACGCGGTTTCGCGAGGTGACAATGTCCCTTATGTGGTCACGGATGGGCTTCTGTACTATACCGGGCATCGGAAGCGTGCTAAACGTCTGGTAGTTCTGTAGGTTTGCAGGCCGGAACTCCTCAGGTATTATCATGATTCCCCTTTGGGGGACAATTGGGGCGTCAGGGCACCTTAAGTAAGCTAAGCGCCAGATTTTATTGGCCCAAAATCTTTGCGGACGTACGAAGGTACGTGAGGCGTTGCGATGTGTGTCAGCGTGCAAAGCCCTGCCAAAATTCCCGTATGGGTATGTACAGTGTTGACGAAATCACGTACTCATGGGAGGTGTTTGGCCCACTCACTCGTTCTACTAAGGGAAACAAGTACATTTTAATAGTGCTGGACGTCTTTTCGAACTTTGTGTTTCTTATTGCTACTCGTAGCATACGAAGTTCGTAGATCCAGCGTCACTTGACAGACCGTGTTTGGTTTGTGTTCGGCCCTCCCAAGAGCTTTCTTACAGACAACGCAACCTATTTTACATCTGCGACCTTTATGGACATGTGTTTTAGGTTGTCAATCAACCATTATACGTCCAGTCCTTATTTTCCGTGTGGAAATAGGGTTGAACGCTTTAACCGGAATTTGAAGGTGACGTCAGCGCTATACCATCAGCAACAGAACGTGTGGGATGAAGACCTAGATCTGGTCTCCATTGGGTTCAATTCCGCTGTGCACAGCGCTACCAAGTACAGCCCTGCCCGCGTCCTGTTTGGACGGGACTTATTACACCCTTTGCTCAATGTTTGGGGCATTCCCTCCCCAGCGGCTCCGGTGTCAGATGCCACGAGATAGCTCATGGCCGCTGACGTGGTTGGGAACTTGTATGACGCACGTAGGCGCCTTCAGGCGAGGTACAATGCTGGAAGAACTGAGTCTGATTTTCAGGTTGGAGATGCAGTGTTCTGCGAGTCCTTTGTACTGCCCTCTGGACCGGATCAGCGCGGGAGCAAGTTGATGCTGAAGTACCAAGGTCCCTATGATGTGGTTCAATTGCTGGGACCCAATACTGTTCTCCTGAGCGAGCCGATGACTGGAAAAGTTGTGAGGAAGGCTCATGTCACTCATTTGAAGCGAGCAGGGAATTAATTGATGTTTACTGCTAAGTTTGTACAGGTTTACAGGCATGGTCATCAACAGGGGTGTGAAGAACGGAAATGTTTGGGACGACTGAGTTGCAACGAAGAGAGTGGGCAGGGCCCGCCCCCTCACTTCGGCGTTTCTACGATTTCCCTCTCCCATTCCCCTATTTGTGGCGCCGGTGAAGGCTCGTAGTGTTTGTGGTGTGTAGTGTGTGTACCGGTACCGTGTTTGTGTGAAGGTGTTTTTGTGTTTTGTGGGTGTGTTCGTAGCGGTGTAGTACCAGCTGGTAATATTATAGTGTAGCTCGGCCGAGACAGTGTTATGATATTTTTTATAGCAATTTTGTGAGCTCTGTTTGTGAATTTTTAACTAGCTTTTGAGCTTTTGTATGAGAGTTTTTGTAATTTAGGGTCAGTATTGGCCAGAATTTTCTAAACGGTGCTATTCTAGGTCGTGTGGCCAGAAATTTAAATCTGGTAATTTAGATTGTTTATTTTATATTGTGCCTAAGGGTTATAGTTCGGGACCCCTAAAAACGGTGAATAAAAATTGCCAATTTCGGTGTTTAAATATATTAAAAGCGGTTAAAAAATTTGGTGTTAAAACCGTTATAGCGGTGTAAAACTAGACAAAAGCGGTGAAAAAAATTCTAGCTGTAAAAAACAATTTGTGTAATACTGTGAAAACAATAATATTTTACCATCAAAATAATTATGTTTGACCAAAAAGTTTTGTTTTTGCCTCATTATCATTAATTTTTAATGTTTACAAAGTATGCCTGCTACTTGACTCGATCGTGCAAATTAAAATAATTGATTTATTTTTCTCATTACCAGACTACATAAATATCCTCCCTTTTTGTTGAAACTGTTTATCCAGAGTTATTATAATTTTAAAAATTTCTAACAGTTTATTCAGCACATGTATAAATTAAAATGTTTTATTACAAAAAATATATTGTTCAATTTAGTTAATTTGTCTAGCATACCTACCCAAACAGACCAACTGTTTGGTATTTATTTACTGATGGAATAGCAAAAGATTTATGTGTCTCCACGTTTTCGCCATTTTTATTTATTCATCTCATTCTGTTAAATTTGTATTCGTACTCTTAACGACACAGAGCAACTTCGCGATCTCGCTGTTTACTCAAGGATTTGTCCGGTAATGTTTTTCGATTATTTAGGTTACGAAAATCAAAATAATAATTGCAACATCTTAGAAAGGCAAAGTGCCGAAACAAAACATTAACTTGTAAACAAACGTGCGTTAAGTCATAGAGATATATATTGCAACTCGATGGTAGACTTCGAACTTTTGCTGCCGCAATCGTTGCTCGGCCGCCATCTTGTCGATATATCGAGATCGCGGTACCGTGTGACTATGGCCGTTCGTAAGTTGACACGCTTCAACGTTGAGGAATGAATACATTTGCGCTTATATATCTATGACTACGATCGGTAAAAGTATAATGTAAACAATCTGTTTTCGCGGTCTAATGTGTGAAGCAAACGTATTTTTCAGTCCATCCTTTATTTAAACCTTTTAAATATTAGTTAAAACGTATTAAAACTGCACGCATGGACTAATATAATTATAGAGAAACAATAATTAAATAAAATCAGAAATATCTGGAAGGAAAACGTATGCATTTCGAAGATTGTGCCTCAACTGATTTGCGTCAAAACAACCGCCAACTCGTCTGAATTTGCGTGAAACATTGCTTTTAACGAAATTATGCTGAAATTCGCGGAAAACGCAAAATTATGCCAAATTTCGTCGTATTTCGCGAGTTACCATTTTTAGGGGTCCTTAGTTATAGTGTTTTTTGTAGAGCTGTGCCGATCCACAATTTTTACCGATACACCGATCTGCCGATGCTGCTAATGTGAATCGGCCGATACGGTGCCAATACGCCAATACAATGCAAATACAAGTAAATTAACATCTTAATAAAAATGGTTACTGTTTCTATCTTCATTAAATAGATAAGCATTTACATTTACGTACTGCACAAATTGACAATATGCGATTTCTTGCACAATACAGTCAACTCTCGACTATATGATCCCGAGAATAACGACCCTCTCGAAGTAACGACCCTTTTTCCAGGAACCATGAAAAATTGAAGAAAAAAAATTGCTAAAAAAATTTTAATTTGAAAAAAAATTGAAAATACGTTGCATTTATTATGGCCGCCAATTTTTGCAGTTATTTCTCGAAAACTGTACTGCAGCACGCGGCATGTTTGTTCTAAAAATATACGTTACTGCCCTTTCCTTCCGCACGACGCAATGGCCAGCCGGCCGGCCCGAATGCCCCTTCCCAACCCCCGGCCGTCAGCGACCCGCCCACCACTTTCCCTCCACCCGGCCAACCATTCCAAAAAGGCCGTTCGCTCACCTCTTTTTCAGTCTGTCTTCGTACCTGTGATATAACGATTATATTTAGTGTTTATTTAAGCTTTATTTCATTTTCCATTTTGTTAACTAAATGCTATTAAATATTATAATTACTATAATATCATTTAATGATGTATACACAGTAATGTTTATAAATCATTATTCTTTTAACAAGTGAAAGCAGTTCACAATTGACACTACCAAACGTCGAGTGCATGTCTCAGATGTGCGTGGCGTAGGGCAGTACGACACTTGACAACAGCGCGTGTCACTAGTCCTCACGTGCGCTCGCGCCCGCACACACTCACGCACACGCAATCGGCTATACCGTAAATAACAGCTGTGGATACACTTGAATACGTCGGTGAAAAGAAAATATGAAACAGCATTGTGTAGGTTTAAAGTTGTTCTGTGAGTGCGTTATCCAAGCTTATTAACAATGATCAATATCTTGATGTTTCTAATTGTTTACTGTTGATGAACAAATTGAAACTGAGTACCAACTCCCTCTCCATATACATTGGTGAAGTGTGCAAATAACTCGCACACAGAGTAGAATCATGATAGTACAAGCAGATTATTTTCACACAGCCAGCCGAGCTAGAAAGCGAAAGAAACACGAAACAAAGGGAGTAGTATTATCATCATGTCCCATCTGCTGAGCGAGCGAGCGTCAGGAGCTGTGACTACGTAGTGGTCAAAAGTGGCACAAGTGACGCAGCAGACGCATCGTTTATGTTATTTTTGAGCTAATCCGTTTCCAGATAGATCCTTGCGCACACAAATCATCGTACACGTGTGTGTGATCTCTCGCTACCAAGACAAGGTCCCAGAAGGCAAACAGCTTTGTCAAAACTTATGTTGTGCCAACTAGAATTACCGTTGCCGGCGAAGTTTGTGCCTGATGTGTCGAAGAAAAGCCATAGATGTTAACCAATGTAGCCTATTGAAATAAATTACTATTTCAGTCAACAACATTGCGACACGCCCAGAGTATCATTTATTCAAAATGTGTCATTCTATTAAAAAATATTACTATTTCAATAAACTTTCTTGCGGCTTTCTTGCAAATAACTTCCAAAAACGGTCGTTGTGCCCGCAAGAATCTATATTGCCGGCGCCGTTTTTGCTTAATTTTGAGACAAAGAAAGGTCACATATCTGCTTACAGTGTTACCTATTTATTCAAGATACTTCACTCTACTGAAAAATATTACTATTTCAATAAACTTTGTTGCGGTATTCTTGCAAATAACTTCCGAAAACGGTTGTTGTGGGCGCAAGAATCTATATTGCCGGCGCCGTTTTTGCTTAATTTTGAGCCAAAGAAAGGTCATACATCCCGTCCAGTGTATCTGTTTATTCAAAATACTTGACTCTACGCCTCTGTCACGATAGCACGCTGCTAGACATCTGCCATCTGCTTGCCTGCGTGTGACGGCATTTCAGACACACCTGTTGCTGTGTTGCCGGCTTGCTACGTCTTCTACTGCCGGTACCGACTCGCAGTGTGCTAGGCGTGCTCAGCTGCACACTCCACTTTTGGCAATGCTAATTTAGGAAATTATGTAGTAATGATACGCGGATGTTTACAGGTATTAATGCACGTGAAATAAAAATGTTTGTCTTAAATTTTTATGTAGTCTCGGATATCAGTCGATCCACCGATACCTAAATATTAGGAGTTGCATCGGATATCGGCCAATCCACCGATACGGCTAAATATCGGCAGTATCGGAAATCGCCGATCTGGATCGGCACAGCACAAGTTTTTAGTACTGGGCAATTGTAAAATTCTATTGAAAATTGAAAAATTCTTGTATACTGGTTGTCACATGTGTACTAATGCCTCTTTATAGGGATTGTGTTTAAGGAACCAAATATTATGACTCTGGTTTGGTGTTTTTACATGCTCCACAATGGCGCTGGGCGGGCAGGCCTTCCCTTGGTTCCTGGGCGACACGAGCTCTACAGTCTCAGAATGCTGGGCGAAGGCACCGCATGGATGGGATCTGGCACAGATGATATCTCCGGCAACCCAGACTGGCTCGTTCATCCTGAGCTAGATTGTTGACCCTCTTACGCCTCCAGGGCAGGGCTGGAGGCCTGTAGGTCCCTGTATAAAGGAGTAAGGAGGGGGGAGTTGTACCGGGAGTCGGCGACTCCGGTTCACCACACTTGAAGATTTGTTAAATTTACATATCCTGGACTGGCAGTGAGGTTGCTTTGGAGGAACTTGGTGCTTGTGCCCTGTGCGCTTAATGGTTTGAACTTCCCGCCCTGCCCTCGGCCGTGCTCGGCCGCCGTCGGATGCACTCGTGTTCGCTCTCCCCTCCTTCTCCCACTTCTCCCTCCCGTGCCCAGCTCAGACGCTCCCGTCTGCGAGACAATCAGTCTTCTCCCGGGCCCGACCGTGGGCGGTTGTGTATAGCTTGCGACCGCGGTGCCACACCTGAGCCGTGTCATCGGTAAGTTCCTTTTGTTTGAGTTTAGTGTTTTTGTTTTTTCGTGTTTTTTCAGTTAGGTTTGGTTAATTGTTTGTTTGTGTTGATGACATGTTGAGGGTGTGCTGTCGCGGCCGCGAGCCCTGTACGACTAGGGATTTGTCCCTATTTTTTAATGGAATAAAGTGGCGCGCGTGTGTCGGCTACAGCAGTTTAGTATTTCTCTCTTAATCTTTTATTGTAATTCTGTATCAACTTATCAGTGGAGAATACGTGTGAAACTGTTAAACTTTGTATGATGACTTACGTTATATAAATTGATTTGCCTAGATCTGTCTTTCATAATTGGTAGCTTAGAGAACCCTGTGTCATTGTCGTTGGTTTAATGTGTGTTCTAATGGGAAAGGTACTGGTGAGTGGCACTGGGCCTTGGTCGATGCTTAGCAACGCCAAGATTAGCAGCCTGTAACTACGGTGCCTGCTAGACGCGGGCTCAGGTTTTTAGTGTACAACGTAAACTTTTCAGTCAACATGGTTTAAAGGTAAATGTAAAGGTACTGCCAGACACCTTTCTCACTATAAAATCATCAAATTCTCGAATAACAAATCAATTATAGGTAGTTAAAAAAATATTCTAATCATACTGTCAAAATAATTAATATATTTTACTGCAAACTAAACATAAAACCAGATATTACATAAACATAAAACCAGATATTACATACACATAATTTGTGTAATGAAGTTGGTTTTACGAACAAGTACACTTCATTGTATGTATTTTTCATCATGTGACATTGATTGCATGAAGGCTTAGCAAAATGTTGGAAAACAAATTTTCCCATACTGTATTTCAATAATCATTATTATTAAGTGACTAGTTGTGTTATTTTTATTTTCCACAGTTCCCTATAACATTTCCTTATATTTAAGTTATCAGTTAGTTATAGTTATAAGTTAAGTTATCCTTGCAATTGGGCTACCGCCCGGTGGCGAGTGGACTCTTCTCCATCCCTACATTACCAGCCTTCCAGTCCCATCCTAAACCTTCCAGCCCCTCTCACAGCTTGTATGAAATGGATGGCTGTAAAATTGGGGTTTGTATGTCGTATAGTATCATTTCTTAAACCAACTATTGGAAAAAATGTTACTTTCCACCATTTTGGTATTTCATTATTCGTCATATTCCAACAGCACCTTCAGAAAACACCAGTGGTGTTCAGTTGTGATTTATATTCAGTTCGAGATTGCAACGTGTAATTTTGTTATGACATTTGCCTACTGTAACTACAAAATCATGAAATGTTTACAAGGAAAACATGTATTTTGGATACTACTCAAAATTTGCACAGCTATGTGATCAGTTGGTACAAAATGAAACCGAAAGCCTGAAGTAAAATAATAGTATTATTAGGCCTACCTTTCATTTGTATAATTTTTTTGTTGGTTTTGTTTCAAAGATGTGTGCTACACTGTCGTACACTCTTGCAAATTTTTTGTTGAAACCAAAGCAGCTACTATTGTTTTAATATTGCAGGTTTCAGAAAGAATGTAAACCAGAAGAAACAAACAATATAACCATACGTGTTCATTATTTTTGGTAGTGTTATTAAATATTTCAAATTTTTAGCATACTTACAAATACAAGAAATAATCTTTAATCTTTGCAAGATCATGTGGAGAGTACTGATTACTGTAATATGGATAAATTTTACATTAAAATTATTATGCATGTAGGTGTGCATAATTGGTAAGAAATTTTAAACTTTTTAATTCCATATTTTAATTTTGATATTAGCAGTTCTTTTCTTGACATTTGTCTGTTTATTGCAGTTAACGTTACATGCAGTAATTAAAGTAAATTAAGTATCCAAGATCTAAAAAATCTAAAAAATTACACTTTTATTGCAATCATATAATTCTTGGCATGTTTTGACAGTCAGCTGGAAAGCACATGGCGGTGGAAGGATACGTAGTGAGTTTGTTTACATGGCACTACTTTCATATGATCTGTCAAAAGTTGGAATTCTTACACAGTATGGACAATAGGGTAGGTGAGAGATTTTGGTCAGCACTTAACATCGAGGTCTTCAGCGCTGGTGAGGGGTGTCATGAGGTCTGTGTGGAGTGGCGCTGTAATGAATGTCCACAGAGAACACAACAACATGAAGACGAAAGGTTGACAAAACCTCTATACTATCTCTCTGCAGCTTTGGACCAGTAAGTAAATTATTATTCATCAACATACCATTTGATCCCTTTGCAGAAGCATCAAATACCACGTGCAATTTAGAAGTAGAGCTGTCCGGCTTCATTACAGCATGATGCGGTATGTAATACGCGGGGGATGTATGTACCTGGTCTGAATGAACCCTTAGCATATGCCCTGAATCAAGATAGTCTCTCACGAAGTCTGGATACCTAGACTGGACTTCTGGATCTGCCTTGAGGCGTCTTTCCAACATCAGGATGTGAAGTGCAAAATGGTAGGCCAACACAAAAGTTACCATCTTCTGCCAGTGTATGAGTTTCTACAAATAATCTCTCACAGACTGCATCATTGGGAGAAATGTATTTAATGGGAGGAAACTCTTTGACTTCCCAGAACTTCCCAACCACTTCTAAAATAAAGGACTTGGCTATAGATTTAAAATTTTCAGTTGCCACCTTCCCCATTAAGATCCAACCAAAGACAGAGTCTAAAGCTACTGGTGAGCCATCAATCCAGCCTCCAGTCACCATTTGAGGATAGAGATAAGAACCAATAAGGTCGATTGGACCAGGAACATCGAACAAGGGGTCTGCAAGCATTAGCTTGGATACTGCAGTACAAACCTTAGATGAAACTCTGACACTAGGGAGGTGGCCCATAATACATGGTAGTACAAAAGCATCCAAAGCGAATTGCAGACTAACACTACCAACACGAGAAGTAACAATTGAAGCACACATTCTTGCTACACTAACTTGAGTATTTGATAATTCATGCACTGGCAAATGGGCCTTGGTGTGCCTCAGACGCAGATTCTGCACACGTTTCTCTGAAATAAAACTAGCTTGCCTAGCTGTGTCCAACAGTGCCCGTAGAATACAGGGATTGCCAGCAGAACCAAAAACTTCTACATGTGCAGTTGACAACAAAACAGTTTGGTCCGAACTGGACACAGCAGAAACGACTGCCGAGAGATAGTGTGCAGTTTCAGGTGCAGGTGAACCAGGTCTTTCAAACGAACTATCAATAGGCTATTGTTCAAAGTGTAATAGGGTGTTGTGCCTACTACTACAACTACGACAGGAGGATGATGAAGGGCAGTTCCTTGATAAGTGGGACTTAACCAAGCAGTTCTTTCAATATTGCAAACCAATCTCGAGGAGTCAACTGATTAAACTCTAGACATTTGTATACAGGCTGAGAGTTACTGCAGACACAACAATGTGGGACTGCATTAATAAGAAGTTGGATGTGTGAAACTTCTGCTTAGTTGCTAGCTGAGATTTCTGTCTTAAAGAGACTGGTGCATCGACTTTATGAGATGGGCCAATTATCTCATGTGCACTACAAAGTTTTTCCAAAAATGTGCAAAACCCATCCAAAGTTGGAAGATCATAACCCAACGCATTTCCCATTTTAACTGCAGCTTAGAATTCAACTGCTTACTCAATATCGGCAATGAAAGAAGGTCCCAATGATATTTTGGAACTCCCAGAGCATGAAGTTAGGCCAGGTTCTCAATGATAATAATATGCAGCTGACGTAATGATGTGGGAGACTCAACTGAGGCAGCAGGAGCTTGCCTCAACATGGGCTGATACAATGAGCCTCTTGTTGTCGTAGCGATCTAAAAGTAAGTTTCAAGCGACATCAGAGTTTGCTTCTGACAATGGAATTGACTGAATCATTCCTAGAAGCTCACCACTGAGGGAACCCTTGAGATAGGCCAACCTTTCTACTAAGGTCAGGTCAGGGGTGTTGGTTACCAATGTCACAAAAAAATTTGAGAAGTTTTACCATTGCTGAGGTGTGCCACTAAAGTTAGGAAGGTTAATTTTTGGAAGTGCAACATTCAACTTCCATCCAATAGATGAATCAACCTCTGTGTCCTCGGGTGCGTATGATTTGAACTCCAAAGCTTCAACAGCGGCCATTACTATGTAGTACTACTCTTCGAAATTCGCCATGCGCACCAGATGGTGTTCTGTAGCAAAGTCTTCCACGTCGCCTGCAAATTCTTCAATTGTAATGTAATCCACCTCGTACGACCGCTTCACGCTCGGCAAGTCACGCACGCTGGCGAGAAACAATTTCACCTTTGCTGGGTCATCTGCAGTTGCCTTAGCGAGGTCACACGTACGTTTAACATGACCTTCTGCTAAGTTTAGCCGCAAATTTGCTTGTGTCATAGCCATAAAAATGAATGTACACAATATGTTCAAATTGTGATATCACGTGTTACGCGTATTGGTTACCGTCACTCAAAATGGAAATGGACACACAACCCTTTGACCACGTGGCATTAACACAAATGTACAAACAGTTAGCGATTTGCCAATGAAACACAAAACGAGTCCAAAAACCAACAAAAAGAATGATCAGTAACGTAATGTAAACATTATTATGTCGTACGAGAGTCCAAACCAAGAGACAAAAGCGCGAGCAAAGTACACGAGGCATGAAATGCGCAATACAACACTACACACGCGAAGCGAACATAAATTACCGGTATTATCCGGCCTGAGTGCACAAAATGTTTAATCACAATCGAAATTGACTGTATTTCTAAATACTATGCGAGGATATGAAGGTATGTCAGCGACTGGCGGCGAGCCAACACGAGCGCATAACTCACCACCATGATGTCCGAAGAACGACTGTCTTTCCTTCCTGGGAGACCAGGGTCGCCAACTCTCGAGACAGCACCACAGTGTTAAGAAGCATACGGCAACAAACAGCAGCGCAGGAAATACAAACTTGACATGTCCATATACAGTTTCGAGACAATTGTTACAAAGGAAACTAAAACGCTATTTACATAGTTCACAAGTCCACATACTGAAAACGTAAAATTCAGTGATATTTCTGAGACAGCTGTAATTCTGTAATAGATAGAGATTATTCATATAAACTATGGGAAATTCATAATACTCTGCGCTTCTATTAACGTACAGTAATTTTTATTATTTTTCGAGTCATGCTTGGTTTCATTTCGACCACAGTAAAATTTTACGCTGATTTTTTAAAATAACCTTGTTCTGTAATTTGTTTAGTTTTGAGTTTTGGGACATTTCTTGTTGGTCATAAGTTTTTATTTGGTTATGAGTAACTTCCAGGTTGAAGTGTTGTCCAGAGGTAGGATTCGGGGTGCCGATGGATATGGCATACGACCAGACAGCTTAAGATCTATATACAAATCTATACTAAGTAAAACTAATAGATTAGCAGTACCTGAAATATTTTGTCATAGTCCTGAGGCAGGCGCATGAGACGTGGCTGATGCCATGAAATATGGTGGTCCTCCAGCAGGGAGCAAGCGGCATTCTGATGCTGGCGTGCAAATGCCACGAACTGGTCACACCAGCCACGTACAAGCGCAGGGCCATCCCCTGCCCAGCTGAGCGCTACTGCAGCATTGAAGCGGCTCCAGTCCATACCTTCCGTCACCAGCTCCAGGTAGTACACCAGCCGCACAAACTCTGACTGCGCTGTCGTCACCTCAGGCAGTGGCTGATCGTAAAGATGGTGCCGCAGCAGTGCGGCCAGGCGTAGGAACGGCAGGCTTAAGTGCTGCACCTATAAAACCATACACACACATAAAGAAATGTGTTGCACCTATCATCCCACATGTCCACTCATCCCTAACCTTACATATGTATGTTCACATCAAACACTGCAAAAAATTAATATTCCATGTATCAACTGTATATATGTCCCCTGCCCAAATATTAGGGTCATAAAAAGAATGCGGGTGATACTCGAGTGAACATCAATGTTTTTTTTTATGCTGGTGCATGACTGTTTTAACAGTATGTAATCTGAAAGTGCATACTTGTTCATACATTAACATTTACAAATTATACTAACATAACTTCTTGTAAATATTAACAAAGTTACTAACACAATGTTGGGAAACCAAATGTTATCAACCATTTTCTTGCAGTTTAACAACATACATGTTAATAACTTTATTGAAAAATGTGTGGCAATATAAGTCATGTGTAAACAGGTCTTCCAAAATTATTTATTTTTATTTTTTACCAATTTCTTTAACATAAAAAATTTAATTATACTACGTTTACTTGATAACCTGTTTGAGGCCTAAATGAAGGCCTTACTACAGATGCATTGTTCCATCACATGTGCAAACATTCAGTAAACTGTAGTACTGCATTCCTCTAGGCAGTTTCCGCATGTTATCTCTCTCCCGGTGAAGACAGCCAATGTCCACTACAGTTTACATTCTTATACAATCCCTATCAACATCAGTGTGAAATTTTTTGTACTGGTTTAACATAGTACATAGTTAAAACGAATAACTTAACTCATAACATTTGTTTGACTCATGGTTTAAAATGTGCATTTCACACCACCACCACAAAAAATGTAGATGATTGTGCTACCTATCAATCAGCCATAACTAAGTATAAACTTTATCGCCGCAATGGCTACGTCAAATTGAAAAAAAAAATTAAACGTCATTATCATAACTGCATCACAAACGTCAATGAATTTTGTTTGGACCAGATCTGCAATTCATATATATTTCAAATAGGTTGGGTGGGGAGGAGTTGAACATTCAATGACATATCATACTCGTATCATGATTAGAAAAAAATGACTTTGGATTCTGCCATTTACCCTTATCAACTTTTAAAATTTTGAGTGTGGAGGAGGAGTGGGGTAGATTTAAGAGAAGTTTGGTGGGAGTAGTTGAGGAAATATGAGGAACAACTAATGACAAAAGGAACTAGAAGAAACCACGGTGGATTGCTAGAGTGAAGACGTCAGTGGAGGAAAAGAATAAAGTGTTCAGAACGTGGTTTAGAAACTGAAATATAAGGAGTGCTGAAGAATACAATGAATGGAAAAGAGTAGCGAAGAAAACAGTTCAAGAGCAAAGAAAGAATAAGCTGAAAAAACAGAAATGCTAGGAAAAGATATGAAAGGAACAAAGAAACTTTCTGTACAGCCAAGCATGGAGTAGAAGAAAGAAAGGACAAATATTCAAGATGCGAAATGAAAATGGAAGAGAAGTGGAGACATGAAAAAGAACTATGGTGTGAAGTGTTCAGCCACTTCCCCATCTTGGTTAAATCTTTAAAAGGTGTTTTTATTTTCTTATTTAAATTTATATGTAAATCTTTCTTAACAGGCTATATGCCATTTTCAGGGTGAGTTTGTCAGGTGTCCGGTATGATACAACAGAATTCAATAACCTAGTAATTGGGGACATGTTAATTTTAATTCATCTTTTCAAAATTCAATATAAATATAGTCAAGGAATTTTAAAGTAGAGTCATTTGCTTAATTTCCTGGCTTGTTTGGTTTCAAATTGACCACAGTAAAATGTTAATTATTTTTGTTGATATAACTTTTTCTTGTATTTTGACCAATTTTTGAGTTTTGGCAATTTTAGCATATTATTAAATTTTCCCTGGTGAAGTGAGTAACTTCAGGTGTTGCAAGCTTCTCCAGGCTGTAGGATTTCTGGCGCCGATGTTGTGGTTGATCGCTTGCTTCATGGAATTCTCTCCATGACGTAGGTTATTGATGCACGTAGGTCAGCCATCACAGGGGGTTGCTTAGGGTATTGCGCCGCGAAAATAGTTCCACTGTTGCGCACTTTTTGTCCCCAATTATTATATTTGTGTGGATAAACAATTTTATTTCAATGTAAAACCTATAAACGGAAATTTTGGAATCCTTTGTGATCTGTTTTAAGTGTAATTTTGGTGGTTTTGGGAAGATTGGAGTCTGTTGTATCACTCCGCCGAGGTCCGCTATTAGTTACCATGTCCGCCGAGGGTTTATCAGTTGGGTAGTGATGGCGGAGTAAGAGAGACGTCTACATGTCGTGAGGGCGCTGCGGGGCTGGCCCTGGGAGCGCTGGAGAGACTGCACGAGGCTTTTGTGCTTCTAGAGTTTTTTTTTTGTTTGTTTCGTCTGAACATTGTCAAATGGTGGTGGGAAATACGGGGGTTCTCTTTTTTGATAAGTGTATGCAGTCATGGCATAGCACTGATAAAATCGCAGGCAACGAACACGTGATTCATCATTACCTTTTTTACCTTGTTTGTTGTTGAACCACGTTTGGGCATGGTAACGCCGGACATCTGACTATTTTCCAGTTTATTTGTGTGTTGACCAAACCGTCAGTTGTAAAATTTTCATGAAGCAAGCAAAAAAATGTAAAAGGTAAAATTAAAAAAAATAAACAAACAGTTGCCTTATTACATGAGTCTAATTTGCAATATCATAATAATAGTTTCCGTCTCCATTTAAATGACTAAACTGAGCTATCCGGCGCACTTCACCACATAACCTCATCACCCACTACAGTGACTACAATAACAATAGACCACAGCAACACGCAGCAGACGCAAGGACGCGTCACATAATTTGGCACCGCGAACAGGGACCGAAGGAATCCAAGTACCTCGGGGGCCCAGGACCCTTGGAACAACGAGTCACGACTTCGCCGGAAACAACTATCATCGGCAGCACCAGACAACGGCCAGCGGCAGTCGGGAAGGTTCAGTTCACCCAGGAAAACAATGGAACTCAGGTCAGTGTCGAATCGTGAAAATACTTTTATTAGGGACGACATGTTCAAGATTGTTTTTGTGTTTTGCTTAATGAAACGGTAATTTTGTTTGTTGTCCTTGCAAACGAACACCAAGAAAATGTAAGGTTAGGTTTGGTGTAGGCCTAGGCCTAATCATGTTTATATTTGAGTGGACATAAACATGTTGGAGGCCCGAAATAAGGCTGTAGTTTCGGAACTGAATAGGTTAGATAACAAACTAAATAAAATTATAAATAAAATAGAGGAAGTTAAAGAAGAGGTAAAGGATATCATAGCGGAACAGGTACAGGTGAATGAAGAGAAGGTGAAACGGAAATAGTACAAGTAGGTCTAAGTGTAGAGAAGGTAAATGAGGTTGTGACGTGCACTGGCACGTAGCACTTACTTGGCCTCTTATCATACAGTAATTTCAATTTTTTTTTACCTTAATTAATATTTTTTTCTCTGTTTATAACAAATTAAGCAGGCCAACTTAACCAGGTATAAGGATGTATACGGCGGGATCCAACATATTAATTGGGGATGCGAATAGAGAAATTTACATTGAAATTTTCTTTTTAATTTAAAATTTAACTTTAAAGCAAGAGAAAAGTATTTAATTTTACGTGTCAATTTTATTGGATTTATATCGTGTTTGGACTCATTTGAAAGCTAATTTAATTTCTAGCAACTTTTCTAAGTAAACTTTTCTTATTTCTTGCCTTGTTTAGATTTTTTGAAATTTCAAGTGGCTTATTAGCTTGCTTCTCCTGGAATAGGATTTATGTGGCAGGCTAGTAGTAGTTATCTTGCTTGGAAGCACGCACAGAGAAGTGCTGGCTTTTACAATTTCAAATAAGCTCGGCTAGCCAGTGCTTAGATAGATTTATCTGGCAGGCAGGTCAGAGTTCACTCGCTTGGAGGCACGAACACGGACGTGCTGGAATGCGGGGACTCTGCAGGGAGTTTCTCGATCAACGTGGGTGGTAGTGTCGTGTACAACAACACTAAAAAGGTGGTGATCCGCGACAGATTGAGGACGCTGCACATCCCCAATTAATAAACTAATGAATATTTAGCTGGTAGTATGGAGTAAAATGCTTTGTAAATTTATCGGTATCTATGTTACATACAATTTTTAGGTTATAAACGTCAATAAATACGCTTTTTAGGCAAGTTGGATCTTGATGTATCCCTCCGCCGCTCGGCCGAGTAAGTCCGGGTGTTCGCCCAGGAAAGTCAGTGGTGATACATCGGAGCTCGTGACCGGTCGCCGGGAGATGGCCGGCTAAGTTTTTTGTGAATTAGTTGGGGCGTCATGGCGGCAGGGAGAGGACGTGTAAAACGTGGTAGAGGGGCTGTGAAGCCTGGAGGACGGATTCGTTAGGAGAAATCAGTTTTTATTTGTTTCTCTTTTTGGCATACTGCCTTTTTATTTCTAGTAATGTAACCAGCAGTAGGTATTGATAACCTCGTAGTCGGAATTAGGGTAGATAAAGTGCCGGACCAAGTACTACTACGGAGGAAAACGGCAAGTCGTAATCCGTAGATATAAAAGTCACCTCAACTATTTCTGGGCAAGCACTCGCAATGTTAATTGCCTGTGTCTGTTAAATTGCGTCAAAAGAAAGATTAAATAAAAGAGAGAAAATGCCAATATTATGATGTTTATTTATTTATTCATCTGTGGTTGATTAACCTCACTGCTATCCGGGCATTAATCTAATAGGCACCGCCTCTACATCAGCTCGCTGTGTTTTGCTTTGTTTTTGCCGGCTAACTACTTATAATAGCAACGGAGGAGGGTTTCGTCCAACATCTATATAAACAAACAACATACGTAGAAGAAGCAGCCCCACTACAGTCTGCCGCCCCGAACAGGAACGACATAACCTCCCACACATCTAAATAACAACGAGACGGCAAGGGAGAAACCACATTACATTCTGCCCGCCAGAACAGGGACATCTAGACATCAACAACACGGCGACGTAGAGCAGGCCCCATCACAAGGTGCAGAAAGGTAGCGGGGTAGAAGAAATAGATGTTGAAACTGGCAGGGTTTTACTAGACAGTGAAGGTATTAGTGATGATGAAGTTGAGGGGGGTTTAGCAAAAGGTAAAGATATAAGGGATGATGTTTAAGGATCAAAGGAGATTGAGAGTGTGGCAGATTTGGCAAGTGGGACAGAAATTGTCGAGGGTAAGGTGAGGCCTACCAACAGTAGCTTGGTTGTTAACAGTTTGTTGAGGCTGCAAAGAGTGGAGATGGACAGAGCCTTTCAATGGGCAGGAGCAGCAGATCTAGATGTAGGAAGGGTGAGGAATGTTGAACAGTGGGGGGTGCAAATGTGGCACCAAGGTAATGTAAAATTTAAAATTTAAGATGGACTGGGGGGTGGTGCAGAGAGCTGTTGGGTAGGAGTGGTACAGAGGACAATAATGTACAAAGATGTTAGAGATCAGGGAAGTGTTGTGAAGTGGGGGGTGCAGGATTGGTTGAAAGGGAAGGTGAAGCTCACGGAAGTCTGTGAGAAGTGGCAAGAAAAAAATCAAGTGTGTGATTTAGGGACCTGCTGAGGGGCAAAGTAAGAGTAAAAAAGAGATTTGTGGAGATGGAATGGAATGTTTTTTGTACATGTAATGAAGTGAAATAATTAATTTTGTTGTCATTTTAAATCAATATTGTTTTGTTTAGGTTATGTTTTAAGTAAGTCTGTAGAGTTGATTGTGCAAATAGTTTAGTCGAGAGATACTTTCAAGTAGTAGCTGTATGGAACAAAAAACATCGAGCAATTTTAGGCAGTATGCCAAGGGTTAAAATAATGTGAACTAGTTGAGGGAATTTAATTTTTATTGTTTCGATATACATGATGGAAGTCTTACATTGGATAAATATTGTGTCGTGTGACTTTTTCTTTTTGTCTGCGTCATGCTAGTGTTTGTTCTGATCGTAACTGCAGTGGTTTTTGTTGTGAAGCCTTAAGAATAATTTTGGGTGTTAATTTTTTTTTATTATGAATAACTGTTAGGAGACTGCACCATGCTCGGCATAAATTGAAATTATTAATGTGTCTTTTTTATGAAAATCAAAACAACTCCTCAGAAATGTATATAATGTATTCCTTAAGTGTAATGACGAGTTATGAAAGAGTAGTTTTGTTCTCATGTACCAATTATATAATTTTGAAATGTTGTTCTATTTTCGCAAATTACTTCTGAATGCCACCAGAGCTTTAATAAAATAAGACTAATACCCTTGTGGGATTGTAATTGAACAATATGTGCACTGAAAATCAAGTAACTTGTGTAGTGGATAAGTATATATTTTGTTTACCCTTTTGTTAGATGATATTTTTTTTTTTTTTTTAAAGAATGGCAGTACCTCTGTGAGTTAGAAACTAACCTTTTAGCCTAACATTGAGTTGGAGATGTAAATTAATATATTGGATTTGAGGTGGGTGTTTGTTAGCAGACCTGAGCTCGGTAATTGTGGAAGTGGAGTACTAGTTTTAACCTTAACTTGAAATACAATTTGTACTTTGTGTTAAATTAAAATTGATATCTAAAGGAAATGCATGTTGTATAGCAGCAAAGCTAAAAGTCTGGTTTTGTTTTGTAAAATCTTTATGATTTTTGCACTAGAAAAAGGTTGTATGTTTAGTTGTTTACCTTTGAGTGGCCGTTGATGGCCGGAGCTTAAAGAGAAGGGAGTGCTGCGAGGAAGGTGAAAGGAATGTATGAAGTTGATTTTGTGATGTA
>PNEQ01001052.1:34521-48612 GCA_003012365.1 Medauroidea extradentata | reverse complement strand
CATACAAACATGGAATCGACACCAGTGTTTTTTTTGTTGCAATTTTTGGACGAATAAACAAAATGTCCAGCCCACTATAACACAAAATCACCAAATCATCACAACAAACATTTGTGCGAGAATTGGCGTGGCCGCGTCTATATCGGAAGTCCGTAAAAAGGCTACCGTACCATTGAAGAGAGATAAAAAAAAAAAAAAAGTTCCTACTTGGTACACAATTATTTTAATTTTCGTCAGATATCATTTCCATCATTACAAGTGTACATCTTGTGCTTTTAGGTTATCTATGTGTTCTAAACTTTTGGCGGAAAGAAAACAAATTGCATGTATATTGTGTGGGGAAATTGCGCCGTGTAAAATGGCCTATGAGAGATTGCATGCAATTATTGCACGAGCGATTGCATGCAAGGAGCTATGCGAGAAATAAATTGCGTCGTGTAAAACCAGCTTTACAGATGATCATCTTACAGTAAGGTAAGAGTTTTTTTATTATCTTATATTATATTTGTTAGTTGTGTAGAGAAGTTAGCGGAATTTTGCTAGACTTGTAGCGGAATTATATCTTTTCGTGTTGGCAACACTGTTGCTTGTTCGAGTTCGAGTACGACCACGTAACCACCGAATAAAACGTTACGAATTATTGAACAGTAATGTTTTCTGTACGAAGACTTCGTTGTTGTAATTGTTTACACTGGAAATGTTTTAGTATTCATAATCATGTATGTATTGATTAATCTGTGTGATTTTCATTTTACTGTAGAGAGAAATAAATTTTCGTAGGTTATGTTTAGATGGAAGGGTGGGAGTGACAGTTCACCATACTGGAGAAAAATTCTTGTACTATTGAAGAAAATTATTAGAATTACAGCAAGTGCAAAGCATAAAACACCATGTAAACCACCTTTTCAACAATTTAGAATATTGACACTACCATCACTATATATTTATCAAATAATTTTATTTGCAACAAAAAACATATAATACTACACTAACAATACTATACATACATATGGCACACGAAATGATATGAAACTACATTTCTTCTATATAATTGTTTTATTTGAAAGAAGTCCATATCAAACTGGAATTAAATTCATCAATAATTTTCCTCCCTTTTTGCTAAATATACACAAAAACACGCACAAGTGACTATTTTAAAACGCAAAACGCAACTAAAGTTGTACCTAGTGAAAACATTTGATTCTGTGGATGAATTTTTTAACCCCACCTCAAAATAAAAACTTAAAAACTTATTTTATCACATAAGGGTGCTGAATTGCACTTTAGTAGTAAAATTTCATAAAATTATTTGTATTGTTGCTATTTGTTGGTTTACCTATATTTTCTTTGTAGTCAAATTTCATAATTATTTGTTTTGTTGCTATTTGTTAGTTTCTATTTGAATTGGAAAAATCACATTCATGTTACTTGCAAAAAACTTGGTGCTGCCTGTTACTCATTAAGGTGCCTTTCTCAGTTTGTTTCTAAAGATACATTGAAATCAGTTTACTATGCTTATTTTCTTTCCATTTTGACATACGGTGTATTATTTTGGGGAGACGCAACTGAATCAAAGAAAGTATTTATCCTCCAAAAGAAAGCGTTAAGAATTATATGCAACAAACGACCTAGAGACACTTGCAGCGGATTATTCAGGGATGAGGAATTTACACTCTGAGTAATCAATTTATTTTTAATGCATTGTTATTTATAACTGATAACCTGGAGCAGTTTCAAATGAATCATGAGGTGCACAGTTATAACACTAGATATAATAATAACATTCATTTACCTTCAATGTCACTAACCGTTTTTCAGAAAGGCCCCTTGTTGACACTAGTAAAAATTTACAATTCTTTACCCAAACAATATAAAGAATTAGGCTATGTTGTTCAAACAAAAGAAATTTTAAGGCCAAAGTAAAGAAATTACTGCATGATAAATGTTTTTATAACATTAATGAATATTTTAAAATAAGTAATACTTTTAGCCTAGACTAAGGGAGCCATATATACAGTCAATAAGCTTGTTTAGTGTTTGTACATATCAGATGTGAAGGCTTGCTATGGTGATATGTCCTTACTCATTGAATGTTAAGAAATGTTTTAGTATTGTGTTTATTGTTTTGTCTAGTATAATAAGCTAGTTATACAATTTATAAATATCTGTTGTATGTAGACCTTGATGTACTCTATACTCCAATTGTATACTATACTTGTAAGGGGTCAACAGAGTGAATAAAAAAAATAAAATATGTAGTCGTGAAATTTCATAGTTATTTGATTTGTTGCTATTTGTTAATATCTACTATCTTAGATTCCTGTGATGTTATCCTCTTCAGTATTTTTTAACTTCAAGTTCTTTGACTGTCAGGCATTGTAATTGTAACGTTATTGTGTTTGTCTACAAATTGAATGTTGTAAACTTCTGTAAATATCTTACTTTGTTAAACATGCACAAACTCCCAATTTGACAAATCCGAACACATTTCGTGTAAAAAAGGTTGCTAATAAAGCAAATCAAATCAAACCCTCAAAATAGCTAGAGAAGTAAAACATATTCTCTGAAGTGAATATAGGTTTCGAATTGACTCTTTGGTAGCCGTTGGCGGTTCGGTTTTTAGATTGTGTGTCGCGAACTAAGCATTTTAAGTGCTTGTCGGGATGGTTCCAGCGTTTGCTTATTCTTCTGGATTATAAATACACTGTCACAATTTGATATGTTGATTATTTGGATTGTCTTAATTTTCGCGTGTTATTTTGCGATTAATTTTTGTGAGGTTTTTCGAATATTTACAACCTATGACTCTATAACTGTACAGGCTCGGACCGTAAGGCTAAATAAGGCCATGTAGAGAGCCGGATCTGCAGATTTTCTTAATTTTTGTGCTTCCCCTCCCCTTTTTTCCCCAATTTGTCCGTAATTTTCAAGGGCAGTAGTACCTCGAACGTGCAGTATTTGCCACCCCATCAGATTGTCGCCCGGGGAAGGTGCCCACTTTGCCCCTCCTCCAAATTTAGATCTGGTTCTGGCCATGTATAATGCAGTGCAATGAAAAAGTCTCTAAACGCACTGTTTCTGTGAGCATTTTCCTCTTAGCGCTGACAGACCTGACCAATGAAACCCCAAATGGAACATAATTATTTTCTGTTTGAAAATCCACTCTGAGCAGAACAACCCATGTGTAATACTTTGTCAGTAGACAGCAGATTGCTGTGTTGGGAATAATGGCATCTGGTGAAGGGCAAGCATTGCTTGCCCTTTTAAAAGCAGGCTTTGCTATTTTGAGATTTTTTTTTTACTTTCCGATCACACACAAAAATAAACAAGTAATGACGAAACTAACACAGTGCTGATGACGTCACACCACCCAACTTTCCCATTTAACTTCAACGCACTTACTGACATCTGCAGGAATGTGGGAATTTTTGGACAGGGACACACAAAAAACAGCAATATGCTCTTAGGATCGCAACGTAACAAAAGAACGTATTGGTTTAATATTACTATTTGATGCCATTGTACTAGAATTGAGTAGTAAAACGTAACCCATCCGCTCATTATTTCATTGCGATACTAGGTACAAATTATGCATTTATCACAATTTCTTCCCCAAAAACTTCACCTAACTACCTACTGATGTTTACCATTTTTTTGTATCGCAAAGTAATAAATTGTGGTTGGGTTTTATTTTACTATTCTATGCCAATAATATATTGGAATCAAATAGTAAACTATAACCCGCTACTCTTTGTCACTTTGCGATACAACTTACAAATAATTCATTTTTATATACACGTCACTGTAAATATACATTAAATGTTGAAATCGCGAAGTACTTGACATTATCATAATAACATTGTATAAAATAAAGCAAAAATTTTATTTGACCTCAACGACTAACCTTGCTACTGCAATATCCATTCCATTCTTCTCCAGAAGCACTAACTTGTTCCAAAATAGAACGTTGCACATTGCATCGTTTAGTTACACATGCCAAAACTATCCTAACATGTCTTTACATATAACATAATATGATAAAAGTTGAAACAACCAATCACTTAATTCTAGTCAACACTTCACTAATTTGCTTGGTACTATTTCACATACTCATACTACTGTTTCCAGCAATCTGGAACACTGTAACTAACAAATCAACAAGGCACTCCTCACATAACAAAATAGTCATTGTTGGAGACCGTTAAATTTATCTTTCACCTCTTATTATGCTTCATACACAAAAATGTTATTAAATAATCATGATACACTCAAAATCATATCCACATCACTTTAAAAATTACTGTTAACACAGTTTACCACTATTAAAAATGAGTATACATAATTTCAAACATGTGAAGACATTCGTTTTTCATTGGTGCCAACCAAACTTACTTAACATTACACAATTAATTTCCCCTCTTATGCATAAATATTC
The DNA here is from genome assembly GCA_003012365.1 of Medauroidea extradentata. Classification (NCBI taxonomy): domain Eukaryota; kingdom Metazoa; phylum Arthropoda; class Insecta; order Phasmatodea; family Phasmatidae; genus Medauroidea; species Medauroidea extradentata. The sequence continues at coordinate 44,177 of PNEQ01001052.1, read as the reverse complement.
CCATTGTCGAGCTGTTTCATTATACTTCAGTATTACAATAACTCTGTTTTATAAAACTTCATTTTAACTTTGTTTTGTTTTCCATTATGTAATTACCTTCTGCTTTCTTTTCTCAGAATCTGTTCCGCTACCTTACCCAATATCTCTTGTATCGTCTTTATTCTTAACAGATTATGACGTCATAAATGTAAACATGCTCGAATAGTTATAAACACCCCTGTAATTTACGATATATCATTGTCTGATTTGAAAATATCTGTTGAGGATGATGTACACTAAAAATGTTCTGTTCATTTTATTCGTGTACAGAATGAGAAATATGTGCGACCGGTAAACGTCAAGAATCACTACTCATAATGTAGGCCTAACTGCTAAATTAGTGATTTTAAAGGCATAGGTAGTTTACTAATGGAAAATGTTTCTACAGACGTTATAATTAGTTTATACATAAAGAAACTTGTAGTTTACTAACAACATTTTTAATTTTTTTTTTTTATGTTTTGCTTGGGTTAAGTAATTTTTCCTAACTTTACCTAACCTAATTAATAATTAAAAACATAATGATAAAAAACAGAACCTAACCTAAACTAATTCAACCAGTGTAACCTAACCCAATGAAAAACGAAAAAATTTGAAGTTAGAAAACTACAATTTTCTTTACATACGACTACTTCTAATGTATGTTATAGTGTTACGGACTTAAATTCCAAATAACTTAGGCTACATACAATTTTTACAATCCCAGTGACATTTATTTTTCGTCCCCTCTCCGCATATTCGGCCGACAGCAACAAGGTAACTTTGTTTGCTTCGACATTGCTGCCTTATTCTTGTATAGCATTGTCTGCTTTGCCGACGCCGCCTCTCTTGTTGCTCGGTAGTGGTTACAGCCGGAAGTATAAGCTCCAACCAAGATGTCACTTTACTGTTATTGACTGACCAGTAGAATCTGTTGCAACTGGAATGCTCGTCAGTGGTTTCAGTTACTGTCAGTGCCAAGTTGAAAACAACCTGTACTACAGATCACGTGATGTACAATTCATAGTGCGCTGGCTGGAGCATGTTGCTGTTAAATGTGACATCAGACAATACATACAATTCATGTTGAGATGGTTGAAGAAATGATTTCGCTAGAGGAATGGTGCCATTCTGGCATCAGAATCAAAAAATGCTATTTTTGTGCACTCAATAGCAGAATTGTTACCGGTAAATCTTGATGCGAAATGTCAAATAAATCCACCTGCCATGTAGGTGGTGGAATGTCAATGGGTCTTGTTTAATGGTTCGTGATTGTTGAAACAAGAAAATGGAAGCTTCGGTGTGATTTCGTCATGTAATCTAATCACTAAATGGCTAGTTTATTGTATTTTGTAGCAACAAAAACAGTATGCAATTTCTGAGAATTTGTAGGAAAACTAGACAAATTGTATTAAAATTGATTTAAGAAAGATTTTGCACTTTAAAATATACAAGTTAAATGTGTAATAAAATGTTAAAAGCTAGATATTTAAATATTTTAAGTACAGGTGTCCATAAATGTTCACCCTGATTACATACGCTTATAACTTTTGAATGGGAACACATAAACAAAATATGCTTTGAAATGAAAATACATAAACTCATAAACTTTCTAACCACCTAGAAGAGTACTCAATAAACCTCAACATGTTCACTCCTGGTAGCATGCAAAATATCCAACCGGTACTCTTATCTCTCGCCACACATTCCACAACATTTCCGGCGTGATACCAGCAATGGCATCTCTGATGCGCTGTCACAATTTAACGACATTGGGAATATTTGTTTGGTACAGAACATCTTTAACGTACACCCATAGAAAGAAATATAAGGGCGTAATGTCCGGAGATCTGGGGGGCCACGCAATTGAGCCATCTCTGCCAATCCAACCATGTGGAAAGGTTTCATTCATATAATGGCGAACATGACGAGACCAATGAGGGGGAGCGCCATCTTGCTGAAAGATAACAGGCTGCTGCATTTCCTGTAGCTGAGGAATGGCAAAATTTATCAACATGTCTAGGTACACATGTCCAGTAATGGTTTTTTCCAGGAAAAAAATGGCCCAATTACTCGGTCACACATTAACCCATACCACACGTTAACCTTTGAACTGTCCCGAATGTGTTCTTGTACAGCATGTGGGTTTTCTGATCCCCAGATACGGACATTGTGCCTGTTCACACATCCTCTGACATGAAAGGTAGCTTCATCAGAAAAACGCACACAATTCAGGAAGTCATTGTCGACATCAATCCGCTCCAACACGTCGGTAGCAAAGTGTTCACATCTTGGACAATCGTTTGGCAGTAATGACTGCATAATTTGAACTCTTGTACGAATACAGTTTTAGACATTTGTGTGTCACTTAATGCACTGTGCTCCTTGGCACTTCAAGTTGATGTGAAGCCTTTCAAATCGATTTCTGTGGTGACTTGGTGAATGCCGTTTGAACCGCCTGCACAGTCTCGACTGAAACTGAAATGGATGACCACTGCTTGTACCCTTCTTAATGGAACCAGTCGCTAAAAATGTTTTTATCCATGCCTTTATTAATTTGACATCAGGTGGTTTCTTTCTGTAACGGGTCCTAAACATTCGCTGTACTTGGACAGGTGATTTTGTTTCTGCCAGCTCACAACACATTGCGCTTTTTTCTGCAGGGAAGCCATTTTGACCTTACAGCTTAGCGGCGCTCCTAGCGGCTAATGTAGAAAAACTTGTGTTTACGAGTGGACCTGTAACAGAAAGACACGGTTGGTATCAATTCAATGATTGTTACGACCTTCTGAAATCAGGGTAAACATTCATGGACCACCTGTACATTTTCTAGCATTGTTCTGTAAATACAATTATGGAATTTAAGAAAATGTCATTCTCTGCAGTTGTGTGTTAAGAAATTGAAATTGCAAAGCTGGAGATATACTTTTGTGACCACTTAAAAGTTAAGGCAATCTCATAATATTGATTATTTAACTTTATATGTTTAAATATATTGAAATACCATTTTTTTGCCAAGTAAAAATAATTACGAAAGGCTCTTCAGTTTATTAATTGAAGCAACATGTTGTGTGTTTCTAACCTAACCAAACTATTGAACATAAAAATAATATGCTACAATATTTGTTCCAGTCTATATTTTTTAAGTTAATCACACTCCCCACGATTGGCTGCTCAGCAGTGAAGTCACACGAAATGTGATGATGCTACATTGTACTAGCAGAGTCTTACAGTAGGCTGTTTATTCTCTTGACTCAACATTGACTATGGTCATTTCAAAAATAGGTTTTTCCACATTCTGACACTTGCTGTCGAGTCGAACATTCCTCTAGCAAAATCATTCTGATCATGCCTGCACTCTTTGTACATAGTGTACTGTGAACTGTATAGCAAAAACTGTGCATTTTTGGGTCTATGTTCATATAACTAACATTGTTATTCTACTAGATGTGTTAATTATACCCTGAAAATATTGACATGCAGTTGTGCAAGAGCTGTTCAAATCACAATACACATTTAGACTAACTATTGCTAAACAATTGTAAGAATGGCGGGAAATAGGCTGCTAGGCTGACAGAGTAATGTAAAACACAGGTACAAGTACATACAGATGATATTTGTAAACAGGTACACACACATGGAGGGACGAGACACTTTTTTCACAGAAGTGCTGTTGCAGTGTTTTGCCAGTAACAAACTGCCTTCCTCGGGTGGCAAATTTTTAGGTATGGAGATTGTTGGGCATTTAAATTGGCACAATTGTGTTGGAAATTTAGTGTCAAAATTAAATACAGATATTTTTACACTTTGTTGTATGAATCCTACAGAAGTTAGATGCTATTACAGCTCAATATGTAAATTAATTACCTTTTTTTATGGCATAATTTTCTGTGGCAGTTAAGAAAATATTTAAACTGCATTAAGCATCACTTAAATAGATACATTATGAGAGATTCAGAGACGTGCGTAAATATTTGTTAATGATTAATAAACTATGAACATTGCCAAATTATATATTTCCTCTGCGTGCATACTGAGGAATAAGGGGGAGTAATGGTTATAAACCCATTCCCCCGTTGCTACTTATGACTAGTTTTGGAAAAATTAAACCCACACATTTCCCTCCCTCCTTGGGTAGGGTCACTTTATGGATGAGAGGGAGCCTTTCTTCACATGTTGAACAGCACTCTTAAAAAATGTTTATCCCATGAACATGTAGAATTATGTTGTAAAAGTGGTAAGATGATATTAAATTCATAATTAATTTTTTTGTTTCCAGTATTTTTTAACCACTTCACGTAAATTCCCAATTTTTTAATTTTACTGATAAGTGTGTTTCACAAATCGTCTAAACAATTACAATACTAACATTGCAATTAACGTAATTGTTTATTGGGATGCACGTAAGAGACAGCCAGAAAAAAAATTATAAAATACTATTGGTAACAATTAAATACAGTATTTAAAATGTAATTTCACTATTTTTTATTTTATATTTTTATTTATTCATTTTAACACGAGCAAAATTCAGCACCACTGCCGTTTAACAATTTGTCGTGCATATTATTTACTACATATAGTCATAAAAAATACAATGATTAGAGGAAGCAATATGATACATAAAAACTTACGTGCTAAATTACAAAAGCTATTAATAAAGACGATAAAACTAAGTCTGTTACATAAAAAATATCAGATTTTACAAATTGTGAGATATGTTGCATAATGCTGAATTAGTCTCCTGTCATCTTTATATAATTGTTTTATTTATTTTCGATTTTGGCCTGTCAGTAGGAATTTTTTGTACTTTTTCTTAAATACACTTAATTATCCAGTTTTTTTTAACTTTGTGGGTAACTCGTTCCAGACACAACTGGCCACGTAGCTGAATGATCACTTAAATTCTGTACTGTTGTGACGTGGTATTTGGGAGTTCATTTTATTTAGGTCTATTAGCTGATGATAAAATGAGGCATGATGGTGTTGAGCAGCCGGGCCTACATCCACCCCGGCCTTCTCTCATCCATAAAGTGACCCTACCCAAGGCCAGGGTGGATGTAGGCGACAATATTTTATAGTCTGAGGTTATCCTCCTGATATCTTCAATGGAGTGTGATAGATTTTTGCTCCTAATAAAATTGAACATACGATTAACTGCTGGATGGCATAGAGAACTATGTAGTTGTGATAATCTTCCAGTAACAGATACAGTCAAGCAAAGTTTAAACAAGGCATCAGTCACAGTATTTTCTTTTCCTGATCAACAAACTAAAGGTGCTAGTCCTAGGCGCCAATGCAAAATCTTCTAATTCTTGACCATACCTTTTTACTTGTAATTGAACATGAACTGTACTGATTTTTTTTATCAGTAATTAGTGTAAAATGCCTTCTGAGTTGGTAATGTCTCCATTTCTTAAGAGCTTCAACAATTGCATAGGTCTCTTTTTCAACAGCTGAGTGTTTCTTTTTGCATTGTGATAAAGTCCTTGAAAAAACAGCTACAGCCTTCCATTTTGAGTTAGTGTTGCAGCTATAGCATAATTAGATGCATCAGTCTCAACTACAAATGGAACATCTTCTTCGATGTCCGTCAAAGCAGAGTTTGCTATATTTTGTTTTATTTGCTCAAAATCAGCAAGAGCCTTGGGAGGAAGAGGAAATATATTATTGTTCACTAAGGACTGAATTTTATCAGAGAATTTAGGAATCCACTTTGAATAATGAGATAATGTACCAAGAGTCCTACGAAAGACTTCAGATCATGAGGGGCAGGATATTATAGTATAGGTTCAATACGACTTGGATGAGGCCTAATTTCCGTGTCACTAATTAGGTATCCGAGTATACTGATAGACCTGAGAGAAAATTTGCAATTTTTTTTCATTCAGTATAAGATTATATTTCTTTACCGCTGACATAAATATTTCAAGTTTTTTATCATGGTCTTCCTGGTCTGTACCACATATAGTTAAATCATTCAAATATGCAAAGATGCCTTCTAACTTTTCAGTTTCAATAATAGTATAAGTTTTTCTTTGGAATGAAGCAATACCATTTTTAGTTCAAAATGGTATTCTGGTAAACTGGTATAGTCTACCACTAGCTTCAAAAGCAGTACCTATACTGTTTATCTTGCTCAGGAATCTCAATCTGATGATAAGTACTGTGATGATCTATTGAACTAAAAACAGAGTATTTGGCAAATTTTGCTACTGTGGACTCTATGAAAGTAATAGGATAGGCATCTAAGAGCGTGAACCAATTTATGGTTTGAGAATAATCTATAACCAAATGGTTTTTATGATTTTCACCAGAAGTTACATGAACTTGGCTCTCCATAGAGAATTACTAGGTTCTATTATCTCATCTGCAAGTAGCTTGCTAACCTCTGATTTAATAAACTCTTTGTCTTCTTGAGAGTGATGGCGAGATTTAACAGTACACTGCTTTTGAAGCTGTTGGTAGGCTATAAACTACCAGAATTGAGAAAGTGGGAAATAGGTCTGGTTGCTGTTTCTAAATGATGTTTGATCTTCAAGTCTGATACATATATGAGTAATAATTGCGCTAGGTCTAAAATGTTTGAGTAAAGAAAATTAGTGATGACTGAGTGATGAGTAAGAATTATTTGTCTGTTATATTTTTTACAGTTGGTTGTTCCTGTTACAAACCGTGTAACTGCTGAAAACCAATATGATTGTCTTGCAGACACTGTAATACCATCGTGGAAGCTGTCATACTCGGAGCAGTTGCAGTTCAAGCAGTTATGGAGCAAATCAGTCATCAAAACTTTAGCCACTAAAGTTCACAGCAGACTGAAAAAAACAACAAAAAGAAACCCATTCATATTCGTTCATGTTGAGAAGATCAGGGAGTCTGTAAGAACTTCAAGCAAATTTCTTTATATTTATTGTGGATGAATTTTATACGAGTTTATGTGTGTTTGTGTGCGTGCATGTGTGTGCGTCGATGATGTGTAGGAAGAAATGTGTAATAAGCACACCACACGAATCCTGGGCTAAATTGGAGATGTTAATGTTAGTGGCAACATTTTGCATGCTAACTTTAAATAAGCACAATGTGAGCTCGTAGCGCTGTAGTTAGTCCCCTCTTATGCTCCACAGATATCTTACCTATCTTATTACTACTGTACATATTATGGGCGAAGGTTAAAATCCATTGCAGTCCAAATATGATACTACATGTACTTGGCATAGCATAAAATACATACATAAAATAATACCTGTACGTGGAGAGCAAGAGGGGACTTTCTCTGCAGTGTTGCCACATTGTGCTCATAAAATGTTGCAGTACAACATTTTGTCACTAACATTTTCTTCTCCATTTTAGCCCAGAATTCGCATGATGATTTTGTAAATATGAGTTTGTTTCTTGACATCCTGGGTATATACATTCATACATAGACACACACACACACACCTGCTAGAACTGTTTGTGTAACATTTAGTAAATAAGTTTTAAAACTTAAATGTTCATGTTGATTAATTAATTTTTGAATTTATTTTATAAATATTCAACTATGCCAAATAATTGCTAATAATTGTATTTAAATGATTAATAATTTTGCTATCTCATGAGCTACCAAAATCACTTGTGTTAAAAGAGTAGGTATGTGCTAGCAGTCTACATAAAGTAACAGAATTTGTTGTATTATTGACAGTGTTACACTTTTATTTTAATTTAATGGGAAGATACTTTATTTACTCTGGTGGAAACAAAAACACAAATTATAACTTAGTCATGACAGAGCTTATGTGGTTTTGAGACACGTTCTCATCCCAGATAAACTGAAAGGATTTAAATTGGGCTACATGCCTCATAGTTTTGAAAATTTAAATACCATTTGAAAATAATATTTGGTAATTTTTTTTTTTCTCATCTTAGACAATCTGATGTAAGTATTAAATGTGTCTTTTACGATACAATTAGTTACTTTTCCACAAAAACTACGTTCACAAAATGCTGTTTGTCGCGTCATTGTAAGTTGATGTGCTGTTGTTTATCTGTGCCATCTTCCTCCTCATTGCTGGCATAAATGTTCTCTACATTTTGCATGTACCAATTAATAATATTTTTTTGAATTTTCAGCAATAGTCTTCCATGCTTCATTTCTCAAATTTTGATAAAATAGGGCTTAATCCTTTTCTTGTGAGGACTGAAAGGTCTCCTTCCACCCTTTTCTCCAGGCAATGTTAGTTAAACCGAAGGACATCATCTGCGTCAGTCTATTCAGCTATTTGTTTGTACAGCTTTACTTTTGAACGAAAACAGATTGTGTGTCTGCCAGTATTTTGAATTTTGAGCTTGATTCTTCAGTGACTTTCTGTTGAGTGTTTTTACTGTTGAGAGTTTTGGAAGCTGGCGGTTATAGGCTATACGTAGCAGGCGAGAATTTTATGCCCTTGTATGGTCAACAAGTTCAAGTTCCCCACTTTAAGACTAGCAGAACCTTTGAGAATCGTGTAGTGATACTGTAATTTTTATTAATGCTCATTTTATAGTAAAACTTCAATTATAACTTTCATATTCAAACATTCATTTATCCCATAATTGTTAATGATGATAATTTATCTGAAATATACTATTTTATCACAAATATTAGGGTGGCTGTGTGAGTGAACATATTTTGCGTGTTTGAGGCCTAGAAGTGTGGAAGAGGAGACAGCACACGTATCATGTCTCTCCCTAGCCTCTAGGCGCAAGTCACTGAACTGGCGTGCTGTCTTCTTGCCGACAATGCACCTGAACGAGACATTCAGTGGAGACCCTGTGATTTTATGACATGTTATTGACGGGAGGTGTGGCGAGGATATGATTTGGCCGGATAACTCCGGCAATGTGCTGTGTAGAATTGCACACCCAAACGGCGTGCAGGAACTCACTTACCCGGTGGCGCCTCTTGGGGAACCACGCGGTGGGTGCATTCCCAACATGCCGATGGAGCGCCGTTCCGAAAGGTGGAAGTGGCGTGGTGCGCATGACGGGCTATCTTAGGGAAGGGGTAGCGGAATGATCTGCGTCAATATTAAATGTAAAGTTGTATTGTACATGCCTATATAGGTTAAAAGAGTTTGCAGAAAAATTAACCTACTTGAAAAGGACTGTAAAAACACCCATTTTTGAAATTTTCGGCCACTAGGAAATATACTTTATTGAGTAGTGGTGTCACGAGAATTCCGAACAGATCCACTAGAACTATCGAACAAACAAGGAGCTATATACGTTCCTTATACACCACTTACCGCGTCACCATCTTGAGTAGTACTGCTTCTCAGTAGCAGAGGGGCAGGAGGAACTCCTTCCGGCGGAAGGATACAGACGCACAATATAGTTCCACCATGCTTGGTAACTATGAGTAAGGTTACCAAACATACCGCCCACCGAGACCAGCTCAATTTGGTCTCAGGAAATTACACAAAAAAAAAAGAAGAGAGAGAGAAAAAAAACACGGTGAAAGAGTATCTTGAAACAGTAACTATTTACACTCATTACTGGATACACTACTGGGAGGGCAGACGGTACAATTTATGGACCGGTCGGCACAGTAGTCCTCTTGACGTGCGTACTTGAGCCACTCTGACCACTCCATCTTCTCCAGGGTAAACCTTCACCACTCT
>PNEQ01001052.1:10999-33521 GCA_003012365.1 Medauroidea extradentata | reverse complement strand
ATTCCGAACAGATCCACTAGAACTATCGAACAAACAAGGAGCTATATACGCTCCTTATACACCACTTACCGCGTCGCCATCTTGAGTAGTACTGCTTCTCAGTAGCAGAGGGGCAGGAGGAACTCCTTCCGGCGGAAGGATACAGACGCACAATATAGTTCCACCATGCTTGGTAACTATGAGTAAGGTTACCAAACAAGTGGTAAAGTCAAAGTAGGTGTACACAGGTGCAACGTTATTTACATGCTATTCTTTAAATAGATATCACTCACGTGCTTTTCTAATAAACTGCCCAACACTGCACATCTCTCGGCAGCCTGGGCAGACGACCACCCTAAGTCGTGGCTAAACTTTGTGGTTAGGTTCTAAAGAAGATGGCATTAAGCACAAACTATTCTAAGGAAGGTCCTTTCACCTTGGTCTACTTGTATAAATAAGTGTTGTCCAACTGTGCCTAGTAATTTTTCTTATTAATTGTCGTCGTACCTCCTCTACACTTTTAAACCTCATCCCGTTGCCACGTCCGTGCGGCAGGCAGCATGACCAACTCCCGCAGCCGTGTGTCAACTCGGTGTAGTGCTTAACCCTGTTCTGCTAGGGCCTTTCTTTTTTTTTATATAAAAGTGTACCTATAATAGAGTGTTTTACGCCCAGACAAATAGGAATAGCCTGTGAAATGGACTGCGGGGGCATTAGCAGTTGTTCCGCTCGCTGAACTTGTGAACACCGTTTGAACAGCCAGCCGGATGTTCTCGGAGAGCCACGTCCCCCCTTTTGTAATTTTTCTGGCCTCCGAAATAACGTAATTTCTGTCATATTTATATATATTGTCATTTTGTAATATTTTTTTGAATGCCAAAGGGTCTTTGTTTTTTTTTTTTTTTTTTACAGGCTACAGCAAGTGTTAAACATTTGTAAAATATGCTTTAGTTATTTTACGAGAGGCCAAGTACAACTCCTACGTGACACCCAGGCAGTAATTCTGTTTTTTTAGAACTGTTAAAAGTCTATAAAAAACCTCTACTATGTTAGTTTTAGTTGTGTTTTTTAAGTGTTGTTTGTTTTGTTAGGGTGTTTTTAGTTTCTTAGAGTGCTTGTGTTGACTCCAGGCTTCCGGTCCAAACCGGGAGCATGGAGCCAACCGCTGTTTGGCTCGGCAGTCTTCCAGCGCGTGTGATGATGATCAGTCGTACCTGTCTCCGCTCGAGGTAGAACTGATTGTATATATTGCGGTGTGGAAGTTAACTGTACATTCTACAAGTAAGTTTGTCACGTCACCACAGGGTGCATTCTCTGTTTCAAGTGTTCGGACATCGGGCTGCTTTGCAGGCTGTCCAGCCTCTCGCGTCCGAGTCCTCCCTTGCGGTTCACTGAACAGTGACCGTGCAACGTAGCTTTCATCTTGTGGTTGCAAGCTCTCTCCCCAGTTTTACGGGCAAGCTACGGAGGTCCGTACCAGGAAGACTAGCCAAAGTACTCAGTGTGTCGTGTGTTGTGTTACTGCTCCCTAGTGAAATTGTTCAAATAAAACAGGCTAATTTTGAATACTGTGTGTTGTCTCCACCGCGGGTTGTCCATCGGCCAGAATACCACCGGGGGTAGTACCTCGCCAAAGAACGATCCGCTCTAAGTCTCACCAGAGTGTCTGACGCTCTGTTCTCAGCCGGGTATGCTGGGATGGCGCCCACAACCGTCAGTAACCCGTAAACAAAAATCTACCCCCCCGAATGGCGGCATAATATACCTGTAACCTTTTTATATTGTGTTTATAATCAGTAACAATCTCTTTTACTTTAGGAGATTTTTTTTTTAAGTACAGTATTACTCTGAAAATACATCCCTCTGGCACCCAAAACCATTGAAATTTACAATGAAAAATTGAAAATAAGGTAAATCACAGTGTCAACTTCATGTATCCTTTTAATAATAATGCATGATTCATAGACGGAGAAGTTTTCACGTGTGAATAACAAGCACAAACATAACAAAAGACAATGCACACTGCATACTACAGAGTACAGAAGAAATTAGTGTTGGCATAGACCTGCAGACTACTATGGTATTTTTGTTGTTGGAATAAAAGACGAGTGGAAATGATGTTCTGCAGTGTTTTTTTTTATTATTCTGGAAAAAAAATTACAAATATGCACAAATGTTGTAACACGGTTCAACTGTTATTATATAAACAAAAGTATGTTGTCGTATTGCTGTGATAGTTAAATTTTTACTGTATTACAACTAACAAGATAGGGGCTTAATTTTTATTTATTTATTCTTGTTGCAGCCAGTGATTGAATGTTATCGCAACAAAGATGAGTTTAGCATTCAGGTTGGAGTAGATGGGAACCCGAAGACAGTTGGTTTCTTTATAGGAAAGCCTGTAAATGGTAACATTGTCTGTGTCGGAGGCAAGCATCTTGTTAATCTGAAGAAGAGGCATACACTCATCTCTGAGGTATTTTTTTTATCTCTTAATGTTGGTTTGTAACAGCCTCAAGTCAGTAAAATATTGTTAATGCTACTTTATGTGTTTTTTAAAATTAAATATTTTATTATTTGGCCATTTAATTTGATGTAGGTTGACCTTGCTAACTAAAAAATTTAAGGGCGCTATCTAGGACCGCCCACAGGGAGGCAAATGGAGCAAAGTGGCCCAGGGTGTCCAATTGCAAGGAGCCCCTAATCCAAAATTCAAAGGTATTTTATACTGTTACATAGTAAGAGCTCATTCCATCCAAAACCATTTTGCCCAAGACCCCAAAGTTTTCCCGGGCAGTCTTGCACTGATCGAAAATGTTATTGGACATAATTTTTAACAAATGCCATTCTTTCATGTTGTACACACCAGTTTCATAGAATTCTGCTTTTGTTATAAATATATTGTGATTAATTATTTATTGTTTGTTGGCTTCATTTTGTGTTTCTCTAGTTATGGTTAAGATAAGGCAGCTGGTTACCACTGTAAATAACGAAATAGTTTAAGGTTTGGTTTCACATTTTTTGGTTTTGTTCTGATTTGATTTTTTTTTATTCTGGTTAGGTTCAACACTTTGTTAAATGTATGGTTAGAAGTAACCAATGGTAAATTAATTTTAAAAACATGAAAAAGGTTCCAGTTACTGGGATAAAGAGGAGTTTGAGGTCAAGATGGTGGATATATTCAGCATGTTTTGCTCATTTTTGTGAAAAATAAAAAATCTGGATAACTTATTTTTATGCAAAAGCTGTATGATTACACACATAAATACCTAATCTGAACCATCCCCAGTAACAGAAACCTGCAGAACAGTGCAACATAAAAATCTTTAAAAAATACTCAAAAGCTAAGGAGTGTGTGATTAATTTTTAATAACTTCGAACATACTGATCAATGTGTAATGTGGCTGAGCAGCTGAGTATGCAGATTATGACATGGCTGCTGTACTTTACAAGTTTGAATCGTGGTCATACCAATTGAGGAAGAGTTTTTATTTCTCTTTGTAGGTGTGTTATATCATGCAATGCATTCTCATCTCAAAAGTAGTTTATACAGTAGAGCCCTCTTATAGTGTTCCCACTTATGTTTTCCTGGTTATAATGCTACCTTCATTTGGTCCCTAAAACTGATTTGTAATAGGAAATTACCCTGGTATAATGTTTTCCCATCTATAATGTAAACATTTTTTTGGTCCCTTGAGAAACATTATAACAGAGTTCTACTGTATTAACTTACTTGTAATAACACTATTACTGACCTAATTGTCTAGCAAAGTGAAACATCTGATATTATTTGCCATTTAGTTATGAGCTATTTGAAATATGTTTCGAGGCACCTCAAAATGTATAAAAGTGACCTTTTCAGGCTGCTGTATTTGTTTAGGAATTATTTTACCTGTACGCCATACATTACAAAAATAATATTATAGAGTCACTGCTTAAATGTCCCATAGAAAGAAAAAACTACCATGAATCCACTGCGCCCCAGTATAGTGCTTTGCATGTAAACACAGTACAGTATTATTCTTGACCCGTCTGCTAGTCTCCATTGTGTAGGCTTTACTTTTTAATGCCTCCATCAGATAAAACAAAAGAATGTGGAGGATTTTCTTAAGTGCACACAAAGTTAATTAGCAATGCAATAAGAGTTTTGCTGTGAAATTTTGGCATTCTGCTTGGACAAGCATGAGCAGAAATATACAAACTGAACCATTATTATAATTGAGCATGTAGGTTTAAGGATTTGTTACAGTGTGTTATATGAGCAACAGTTAATTATTTGTGTGTAAAGTATGTAACAACTGCTTGTTTTGCCTGTGATCATGCTGTGTTATTTACCTAACTTACTACTTTCTGAGATGATAGCCACTTAATGATACATAGTTGTGTTTTCAAGTTTTACATGATTATAAGGGTTAAAAAACTACCTTAAATTATATTCACAAATTGTACTTCAATGTTTTTTGTTATTTTAATTTTTGTTTTACCTGTCACGTGTTGTATGATGCCATAGGTAAATTTGTTGTAATATTTTTAGCTTTTTGGGCCTAACATGAAATTGAAGCCCAACTTTTCCATGTGACTCCTTTTTCCTAATGTTCAATAGACTGTTGTATCATGATGATGTAACGCGCGATGTGCCACGACTATCACTTGACACAATTAACGTTGAAAAACTTACAGAGCCCAAGCAAACGGACAAAGGGAAATCATAGACTAAAATAAAAACTACGACTTCTTACTTGAACACTGGTTCTATTCAATAACAAATACACTGGCTCTTAGGCCCACTTGAAACAACCATCAAACTCTAAATGCTAGAGGTGATAATCCAATTTCACAGTCCTCTCTGACTCCTTCGTGCACAAAGCATTATTCTAACAAGTGACGTGTCTAGGAAAAGAATATGGGCCAAGAAAGGAAAGGCAGAGAGTATCTTGTGTGCAGCCTACGACTTAGTTTCAACCTAAACTAAAAACTCTTACAGCCACGTCCGTCATTGCTAACCTGTTAAATATCATACAAGGCTGTAAATAGGCAACAAAGCACTCATTGGCATTCAGTTGATGCTGTGTACAAAATTACTGCGTTAAGTTTTAGTGAAATATTTAATGTTTGGCAGCGATTTTTTAAATAGTAGCCTACATGATGTTACAACCTGTAACTGCTAATTGTATTATAACAAGCAATTTTTGTTGTCAATTTTAAGTTTCCATCTTCGCCATGTCACCACTTCGACAGTAAGTGAAACGTAAGTTTGTCGTGTTGCACATCGATTAACCTTCCTTTAACACATGTACAACCAATTGTAATGTCTATTTTCCCCTGAAAATAAATAAAATCTTGTCCGCATATTGTAATGGCACTAGATTCTGACGAAGCACAGCTGCCAAATGTGGCAGCCATTAAATGTAAAATGTATATTTTGTGCATGCGCGAGCAGTGCAAAATTGTTTGCGACTAGGATCCAGCTCGATGCAGATTTCTCTGTGTTTTGCACCTTGCAAGGAGCATATTTAATAACAGTGCGGTGCAGTGCAGAGCAAATTTTGTATTGCGTCACCGAAAGACAATGTTTAATCAACCCCCAGGGGGGGCAAAAAACAAGCTGCTGCAAATTCACTGGGGTCCGAGCACAACTTAGTTCACAGCAGCACAAGGCAGTCTTCTGCGCAAATAAACTGGAGAGGTCCCGCCTGGGTGTGAAGGTCAGCCGAAGCATTCACACAGTAGTTTATGGTTGAACACAACAGATATTGTTCATCAAATGACCGGGGACACCAAAAGGTACTCATAACTTGGTCCCAAGCAGCAGCAACAGGATCCAAATCCATGCCTCAACATGTAATTCTATGGCTCATTTCGCACCGTCAGGAAAAAATGATCCAGGAAGGACGTTTAACAATAAAATCGTAGAGTAAATAGAGAACAGAAAAAAACCTTCAACCCTCCCAAAACGACAAAGCACTTTAAATTTATACCTCCATTACCAATGCAGTATCTCATCAAAAGAAATTACGTTACAAACTTCTTCACAAAATATCTAAAAATCATAAATTATGAGAGTACAAAATATTACAAGATTTTCTTTGAACACCCATCAAATAAATAACCAGGTATTTTAATTACAAGCATAAAACTTAATAAAAACATTCATTTCCAACAATTAATAAAGCACATAGCAACAATCAATATAAGACAATATTTATAAATAACAGGAATTCCTTCAAAACATGCTTAACCTAACTAAATTTATCAATTTAGGTGCGCACCACAAAACTTAAGTACAATAGGAGCTCTGGACAACACTGAGGCCTCTTCCTACACAAGATAACCACTCCAAATACACTACAACCAAGCACACACTAAAATACAAACGTGAAATAAAATCACACGTAAACATGCTGACCACCACAAAAACACTGACACCCACAACGCAAACATGGATTCTGATGCACCTTAGGGAAGTTGGGACCCATAAATACTAAAAAACTCAAGCAATCCATTCATGAGTTTTGACTTGTTTCACAAGAGCAACCTTATGACTAACGTAACCTAATGAATAAGATATAATGACGAACTTACTTACTAATCTTACCCAAAACACTTAATCTAATAGTTCCTGTAAGATACCACACCACCTCACATCTCGCTCAGATGTAAATCATCATCGTCTCAGCAACTCACACTTGCAGAACAAAATCCATAGGCACGACGTCACTTGGACAACAAAACCCCAAAACTTACAAACAAACAGCGCTCTACGTACCCTAAACTGAGGGTTGTCGCTGTACAAAGGCCTTGAGGTGCGTCGCACGGGACTTCCGGAATGGCCTTCCGTCCGACGGACGCACCAAAAGGACAGAGTTAGGCCTGAGCAGCTGGCCAAGGCAGATAGGTCCTATAAAGGAGGGAAGAAGCTTGCCACTAATCCCAGCAGCCCTCGAAGGCAACTGAAAATTCCTCACCATAATCAAATCCCCAGCCTTGAAGGGAAAAGCTGATTTATTTGAATTCCACATTTCAGCCAACTCATCCTTCACCAACTGAAGCCGGGCAGCCACAACCTCACACAACTCATCCCTAACAGTCTCACTCAAGAGAGCCGATGGGGAGGGGACCTCCCCACACATTCAGAATAGGGTTAATCAGATCCTTGCCAAGAAAGACTCTCGTCTGGATTTCCCCCTAACATCGTGGACCACTGCATTAAACCCTACCATTATAACAAAAAATCTTCATCTCTCAAATCCTGTGCATTGTGATACAGCACCGTCAAGCTAATCTTACGATTACGGCAAAAAGCTTGACCTTGTTCCCCTTCAGAAGCACATGTCCTTAAACAACACTTACTGAAAATATACTGCATTGTCCAAAACGATGTTCACAGGAGCTCCGAGAACACTTCAAACTTTGTCACTCAAAGCCTTAACGAATCGAGGAGGCTTTGATGTTTGTAAACGGCAAGAGGAACACGAACCTAGAAAAAACCATTCAAGGCAACCAGGATGTACATATTAAGTTTCCTTGATCTCAGCAAGGGACCAAAAGTATCTTAAGTGAACTGTCTCCCAAGGAAAGATCACCGAATCCACAGAGTACAAACCCAGTTGCGAAATCCTAGGTTGTTTTGCGCTCTGACAATCCACACAGCTCCTCACGAACTCTTTCACATCATTCTTTAAACCTTCCCTAAAAAAATTTGGAGATTTTTTGTTTTGTTCGTTGAACACCCAAATTCTCCCCTAAAACTGAGAAGTAGTGGTACGCAAGCACACAATATTTGTAACTTTAAGGTATCACCAACTCAGAAGCACGTCCACTTTTACCAGTGAAGGTCAAAAAACCATCCTTCACAACATATGAGACCTTCACCCCACAATGCAAATCCTCTAACTTACCCGCACAGAACCCATAAACATCTTGGGCTTCCTTTAGGACAGCATAAGTATTAGGTGGAGTCACTAACGAAGCAATCATCTTCAGCTCAACCACAATATCCTGATATAACTCCTCAGGATAGAACATATGAGAAAGAACATCAGGAACTACATTTGTTACCCTCAGAACATGTTGAACCTTAAAACAAAATCTAGTCAACTTGTAAGCCCACCGACCAAGCTTTCCAAAATCAGTATGATGACTAAGTAGCCAGCTCAAGGCCTGGTTATCCGTGAAAAGATGAAATTCAACTGATTCCAAATACGTCGAAAATTTGGTAACAAAAACACGAGCAAGGGCATCTTTCTCGAAAGCACTGAGCCACCTCTCAGAGTCTGTCAACAAAGGAATTGCAAATGCCACCAAGGTGGTCGCTCCCTCTTGCGACTGTCCCAGAGCCGCCCACGAGGCATCCGAGGACGCATCCACCTGAAGGATGTACCTAAGATCAAAATCAGCCAAGTGCAGAATGTTAGTATGAACCAACCAAAATTTCAACTGATCAAAAGCCCCATTGCTGTTCTTCACCCCACTCAAACTCCTGATTTTTTCTCTTTAACCTTTTCAGCCGGGCTGCTACAATGGCAAAGTCCAGGATAAACCTTAGCATAATAGACCATCATCCCATGGTACTTCATCACACCCTTTAAGTTTTTTGGTCAGGGAAATTTACAGTAGGTAGGAATTCAACAGCAAGGTACCTTGGGAGATAATATATCCCAGGAATAGGACACTCGAACAGACCCACTTAACCTTATGTGGATTAACAGTCAACCCAGCAGAGCGTAGTCATTCCAAAACATTTTCCAAATGTTCAAAATGTTCCTCCGCCATCCATCTGTACACAATTATATCGTTGATGTAGTTAAACACGAAATCATATTTGTCTGCCAGCACATCCGAAACCCTAGACACCACAAAACTGCCCCCATTGAGTGCAAAATTCTGTGTACCTTCTACAAGAGTCATTTAGACCTTGATGAAAACTAGCATTAAGGTCAATGGTCGAGAAAACTTTAGCTGTGTCCAAATGATTAAACGCTTAATCGACATTTGCCGTGAGGAATGGGTCGAGATTAATTTTCTGAATATTATTACAAAAGCATGCTTGGTTGAAAACATTACAAATTATAATTTTTTTTTTAGAATCATTTTCTGCAGGTATCAAGTGGTAAGAAATTGTGTTTATTTGTTAAATTTTAGTGGAATGGTATAAGTTTGTTGTTAATACTTATAGGTATGTATTGTATACGTTATTTTCATTGTTGTGAAGTATGTTGCATGTGGTAGGCTTTTGAGGAGTACATACGAAGTTCTGAATTACCAGCATGCCTGAACTTTGAAGATGGTGGTCACTGGCGCAATCTTGTTGTACGGTCGACAGAAGATGGCCAAGTAATGGCAGTTGTAGTGTTCCACCCTCAAGATATGGAACCTGCAAGGGTGGATGAAGAGGCGAAAAAATTGCAACAGTTTTTTGTCGAAGGTGCTGGACAGGAATGCAATCTCTCATCCTTGTACTTTCAAGCCTGGTGAGATATTTCAGTAACTCTTTTGAAGATTATTTTTCATTTGTTTTATTGTTCTTTAAAAAAATGTGCTTGTAGTCTTCATTATGTCCAGATTTTTTTACAGTGGAAAGGAGTTAGTGATAATTTACCTCCAAATTTTATCTGATATAGGGATATAATATAGATGGATAGAAATTTTGTTAGTATCTAAGACAGCGGACTGGAATGTTGATCCGTTACTAAACAGTTGATACAGGTGGGGGGTGTGTAGTCTGCCGGCAGGGCGCATGGGGTAGCACGGCACAACCCTAAAAGTACTGTACTAGTGTGGACATACGCCATTGCAAAATTATGTCATCCCAGAAATCTTAGAATGAGACTAAGAAAAAAACAAACTAAAAAATTAGGAAATAAGCCTAGTTTGGCTCTAGTCAACACATCCATAAACCATAACAATAACACATGAAAGATCCTATAAGGAATTAGTCAACAACAAATAAAGGAAAATAAACATCCAAAAATAAAAGTCGAAATACAAAACAAAATAGCCTGTAAAACTTAGAAAAACACATTAAAAACAGCACCGACAATGCTGGGAAGAAGACAATAAATGACACAAGATAGAATAACGACGACTAGATGACACAACGATGAAAGCACAAAAAACACAGTAGGTTTGTAAAGATAGACTTTTTCCATATGTTTTGGGAGCTGATATATGCTCCCGTTTTCAGGTGAAGTAAAAGTGGAGACATGAGCAGATGTCAGCTCACAAAACGAAGTTCCTTTATTTGTTGTTGACTAATTCCTTACTCATTCTTTTATATGTTGTAGTTTTGATTTATGGATGTGTTGACTACAGCCAAACTAGGCTTGTTTTCTCATTTTTTAAATTTGTTTGTTTTTTCTTAGTCTCATTCTAAGATTTCTGGGACAACATAAGTTTGCAATGATGTATGTCCACAATAGTACAGTACTTTATTCTGTCCCATTGCAAGAAACATTCAAAGGACACTTAAATCTGGAGACTGGCCTGCCTCCTGGGCGACCTTCGCCGTCTCCCTCTCGTCGGACTCTCCCTACCTTAGAGTGGTGCAGTGTAGAAAACTAGTGCTGCACGGGAGTCTGGCGAAACCGAAAGGAGAATAGGAGGAGGATGTAACAATGGGGGTGTTGAACCCCCGGACAGGAGAGCAGGAAGGTGCAGAGGTAGGCAGTTGCGTCAGAGGGTGGGCATTGCGTGAGGATGGGGTTGAGACGGAGTCGCGGTATAGGAAGAGGTGAGAAGGTATGAGGTCCCGCTTGGTGACTGTAAGGCTAGCCGAACTATGGCATGGCCATTGAGAGGTGTGCCACGTTGGGCAGCAGCAGAGACTTCCATCTTTATCCAATGCATCCCAGTCTCAGGATCCCTAACCTCAAGTGCCTTCCGAACTAGATTCGCAAACTCTTGCCAAGCCTTCGGTTTCCTACCTGATCGTTTCAGCATAGCCTGGCTCTAGCTCAGATGAGAATGGCGAGGAAAGTATTGTTGAGCTGGTGACGTGAGCCGGTGCCCCCTGGAATTGCCCGTATGGCGTGAAAAGCCGTAGTGCAGCGGAGCTTATTGTTGGTGCCGGGTAGGCGGTCTTGTAGAGGAGCGCTGGAAATGAGCCTCAACACGTCCCTAAGCCTGTTTACAACTTTCTTGGTCAAAGGCAAATATCCCGTCACTGCTCGGGAAGTGCACAGCAAAGGAGCCTCCTCCAGAGAGTGTTATTAAAAGCCAAGAAAGTGTGTGGCTAATGTCTGCTCCCAGATGTAAAATAGAATTAAGACGGCCCAAAAATCAATCTTCCTGGGCGATCTGTGAGGATGCTGGGTGACTAGAACCTTAAAGAAGGGTGAAAGAGAGCGGGAAAGTCAACAATGGGGATAACAGGTTGATGCAAGTGAGAAGAGTATTGTTGAGGAGAAAACATAGTTTAATGGCGTAAGACACAATAGGGATCATCCTGTGTCCAGTAAGTCTGAAAGATGTGTGGGAAAGATGGCCATAGAGCACAAGTTCCAGTGGGGAGGGTCGGCAGTGCGTGTCTTGACTTCTCGATAACTGTTTCGTAAGCGGCATTGCATAACAGCTGGCTGCAAAGGGCGCTCACATTCGTGAGGGGGCGCTTCTGGAAGAGTTCCGGTGATCGCTAGTCCTACAAGCCTGGAGCTGATGCTTGATGTGTGGTAGAGAAATGTACCATTGCAGACACTGAAACCAGCAATTAAAATTGCTTTTTGCAGTGATCTGGAGTTCTTGCGACTGGCTGAGTTGCCACTGTGTTGCAGATTGAGTGACAACTGGACTGCGACTGAGCTCGGCGGCTCATGCTCGCTCTTTTATACCTTCTTTGGGGTGGTCCATGGTGATTGGCCAACCACTCGCCTAATGAGAGGCGGTGCGGAAGCATAGGATGGTTTCTTCCTCTCCTACTGTCTTTCTCTGCGCTGCGGGTGACGTACTTACGGGCGGTTAGGCGTCCCATAATAAACTGTCCCGTCTCCCTCTTGTTGTATTTAGGTTTAGTATTATTATTGTACTTTATATGTCTGCTACCATAGTTATAATATATAATCTTAAAATGCGTGCTGGAAAAGAGACTGGGCACAAAATAGGTTGTTGCCTAAGACTGCTCATGCAGAGCTAACATTATAGAATAAATAAATACAAATAAATTCCCAGAGGAAGAGCTGTTAAATAAAACTATTATATGAGGCAGAGTGAAAGTAACAATTTATTATACAAAGTATTGTTCAGTTTAAATATATAGAAGAAACATTGAATTACAAAATGTGTGTTTGAAATTATATAATTTTATATAGTAAACAGGACCCTTTTAAATATTAACCTGCCTAGGAGTCTCCTTATACAATCTAAACTTTTACTAACTTGTAAAGATTATTAAAAACAGAAATTTAGTATTCATTTTGTTATATAAAGTTAAAAGTATAAAAGTCCTGGATGACCAAACGTGGTGCATAACACAATTAAAGTTTATGCGGCTACGTAGAACTTAGCTGAAACGCAGAACGTAGCGGTGAGTAGACGACCAAAGAAAGGACATGTTGAATGCATACTGCATTACTGAAAGTTGAAGTATTGGCTCTTTATTTGAAAGTGGAATTCTTGAAATTGAACTTGAACCTTCCACTGTAACAAATAAAGAGGGAAGTGGAGAATTAGTGTTGGTTTTTAACTAAACAAAACAGAGCGTAACAAGCGCGGATGCGGTGGGATGACTTACCAAATGGAGGGTAGTCTCAATGGCGGCTTGCATCTTAAATATATAAATTTTTATCACGAATGCCTCAAAATTCACTCATAAAAATGTAAAATTGAACTATAATACATGACATGAAAAGAACATAATAAACCTCATGGGCCCTAAGTCCAGAAGACTAACATCTTCCTAAAATCAGGAGCAATGCTAAAGTACGTCATGCTTGTTGAGTGGAGGCTTACACAGTGGCGCTAAAAGACGCGGTGCGGTGAGCGTTGGTGACGCTGAAAAGCTTAGAAAGCCGCAGACCGATGTTGCATGGAGTCTATAGAGTGCTGAAAGGCAATACACTCTGTGGCAACGCATGCTGCATGCGGAAGATCAAAGAAGGTTAGGCTCTGCAAAGGTTACTGATATGCCTGCAGTTGAGTTGAAAATGCAGCAGTGTACGAATCGTGCTAACGTAGGGACGCGCAAGGAGGACGCGGGTCTCTATCCGACACTGTGAGAACAGTAGTTCCAGGCACGTACTACTGTATTTCCTGTGGGTAGTATTACAGACTGATAGTGGCGTGGCGAGCTGGCCCGTGAAGCGAGCCTGTGGTCACTGTGGCTGGACTGAGCGACATGAAAATAAACAGTAGTACAACTAGCAGAGAAACACTGCGTGAAAATTAATAATCATAGTACCCTTGGATTAATAATAAAGTTTAATTTCAGTTAATAAATTATTCTCATATCAGAAATAATAACACATGTGCCGGAAAAATACAAATAGTATACAACTAATAAACTACACATAACTTGTGCGAAAATCCTTGCCCTCGGTTTGGGAAACGAAGGGATAACCAAGGAAAGGTTTATGGTGGTTTTAAAAATATGTGGCGTCAGGGTAGAATGCACTGTCATGTGCTGGGATAAACTAGGGTCAATGGGATTAACGTAAGGTGTGGTAGTACGGAACTACCAGGATGAGGCGGCAGCTTCACAGCACTGGACGATGTGAGCATGCATCATAATATTTGTTTCGTTACTGGTACTGTGCTTTTAGTTGATGCATTTTAAAATTAATGCAGAAAATGTTATGATGATGTCCAGAAAATTTAAAATATTTCTTAGTGCTTTCTAACTGCTACAATCCTTGTTTTATTGGGTAGATTCAGTGAAAAATTGTTAGTGCATAATTTTTGACAATACAATATTCTGCAGTATTTGCTGCACAGATCACTATATGGTGTTTTTGTGATACAGTAGGAATACATTGTTGTGGGAAAGTCTTGTGTTTCAGTAATTAGATTACATGGCTGGCCAGTTTGCTTGCCATTTTAAATGTAATTCATACCCATGTATTAAGTAAAATAAATTTTAATGTAAGTATAAGAAGAGTCTCACTCTTGTTTGTAGATTTTTGGAGGTTTTCATCAACACTATCATCACTGTAATACACACCTATAATGCTCGTAAGTTATTTATAACAGATAAGACTACTAGTGATGAGCAGTTATTTAACATATGTATGTGGTTTCCAATGAGTAGATACTGTAAATATCAGTTTTATGAACTGTGTAACATAAATGTAAACATTGCACAAGCCATGTAAATAAAAGCACGTGGTGATATTTATGTTTTACATACAATGGAAAGATACATACGACAGGCTGAAAATTGATATAAAGCAGGTCTTGTAAGAGTGCTCACTTTATCCTAAACCACCTATAGGTAAATAATTAACTCACTTAAAGCTAATGTCTATAAGGAAAGTTTTTGTTATCAAATTGCATAGTTTTATTTCAATATGAATCAATCAGATGTAGGTGTTGAGGAAAAAGAGCTAGTTATTGTAAAAAAAATAATATACAGTAGTAAAAATTTGTGAAAAAAATTCTAGGCGTCATGCGGTAGATACAGGCTGTTCGTGCTCTAAATTCTGTGACATATGAAGTATAGTACTTATGTCAGTTGTGTTAACTGTAATTTTACTTACTTTTAAATGTCATAGAAACACATTGGGAACAACTTTGACATAATTTTCAAAGCCCCAACGTAACATATTAAATTTGACAATATGGTTATTCTATGCCGACCACGAGTCGTAAAATACAATAAAATGGTTTCACTAAAAATTAGTAATTATGATTTATGTAATACTTTTTAAATGCTGATTAATGTTTATTATATATTTGTGGATTGCTTTCATGGTAATTTTGCTTACTTATGTTATTTAACACATATTTGCGTTATAATTTGTGGGTTGGTGTGTGAAGGTTTGATGACAAGGAGACTTTTGATGGCTTTTTCAAAGATTGGATGCTACAACCTTTTCAATTAAAATTTTATGGGCACATCCTAAGTCTAGGATAGTTTTTACTGCCACAAAATCAAAGTATTTTAGTTAGGCCAGTCGGTCACGTAAGAAGAGAACCGAGCTGTAGGGCCTTAAGGCATTATTTTTGTGGAGAACCTGAAGAAAGAATAAGATGCCAATTTATGCCATTTTGGCCAGTTAAGTGATTATACAATGAGTTATGTGCCACCTAAATTTTAGTACTTTTGCTTCAATTTATATATCATCTTGAACTACAACATGACTTTAAACTGTTTTTGGATACTGAAGTTAAATATTTTTATCACTTAAATTTCAATATTTTGCTGATTAATTGGTTTCATCAAGGATACTGAAAACCTGTACCCAGAAGTCTTGGCAAATGAGTCTACATGTTTTGAGCAGCTGATTAAAGCATTTTAAGACATTTATTAATATTCAACTAATCACTGAGAACAGTTTTAAGTATTTTCTGACTTAATAGTTTTTGAAATACAGTATATGATCAAACTTGCTTAAAGTAAATTTCAAAAACTATTGAACACTACTGTATTTAGTTTTATATGCTATGTTTTTAGTTTTGGATTTCCTGTCATTCACCTCACAATGTTTCAAAGTTACCAATCAATAATTACACTTAATTTAAAACCATAGTTCCTTCTTTTATAGTCTATTGGTCTTTCTGTAGTATGGTAAGTTGTGTCTTTAGGTGTCTGCATTTGATCCAATCTATGCCCAGCTGTGTCTTACACATTAAAAGTTCATGGTAGATAAATAAATGCTGAAAACATCAATTGATTTCTTTTTTTTTTTTTTTCAAAGCCAATATGGATAAAATACTTAATGACAATTTAAATGCACGAGGTTCCGGCATCAGAGATTGTGCCTCAGAAGTTCGTAACACTTGAAACAATTTGGTTTAAAACATTGGCTAAAACTATTGTCTAGGATTGCTATTGTTTAATTTTCGCAAATTGGCTTCAAGAAACCTACAGTTACGGTTTAATGCTTTTAGCGTTGAATTATGTACCTTTTAACAAGTACAAATACACTACCAGTATACCTCACACAGTGGGTATATACTTTGACAGAATGTATCACACATTGAGCTATATATATTTCTACAATGCTGTGGTCCAAATGCAATACATATACATGACTTGATAGTGAGATGCTTCATGATACCTAAGAGCACTGCAGGAAGCACGCATGGTGTATTAGCTAACAAATATATAGCATTTAGTTTGTTATTCACGTAACAGATATTGCGACATTGTTCATGTAAACCTAAGTTATTAAGAAATGGATTTTATTGAGGCACCTTGAATTCTTACTCAAATTTTGTAATTTAAGTTTAAAATATTTTTGTTGTGTTTTTCTGCAAAATAATTGAGTTCTGTGTTTAATATTTACTTTGAACGAGTGGTTATAATAAAGTTACAGTTTAATTTTTTTACGTTATAGAAAATGGATGCGAGCATTCATTGAAAAGTTATCAGATATTATGTTTAAATGAATCTAAGTTGTTGATTAGTACCCAGTTAAAAATAAGCTTTATCATCCGTTTTATTCTTAATACGTCTGAATACTAAAACATATTTACTGTATATACTGTAGTTGTGAGGATGCCATCTGAATGAAGATATTTTGCCTGTCTGAGGCTTGGAGCTTGTGGTGGGTCCCTTCGCTAAGCCATACGTCCACAGCTAGCTCAACAACTCTTCAATAAAACAGTAACTGCATGGGTTCTTAAACGTAGCAAAGAAGAGAATGGGCAACGGCGGAACTCTAGAGAATGTTGGGGTTTATTATCCAAAGTTGTAACATTCTAGTCTCAATACACTATTTCAGAAATCTGACTGCCGTGGGCATCCTTCCGAGAAAGAAAGAAAAAAAAAAAAAAGAAAGAAAAAGAAGAAAGAAAAATAAAGTTTTTATATTCAAACAAAAATTGATGGCTGGTGATCATCGAGAATTTGACAGTCTTAATACCCCAACTTCACAATTTACTTTCAAAAAAAAAGCCTGCTAATGGCACAAAACCATGCACTCCCAGCACTCCACAAGTAGAACCCTATCAGTTCTGTCCCCATATTCTCTCTCGCCCCAAAAATTGCAATTAAAAAACATGAAAATAAACAATAAAAAACAATGAATGTATCATTTTGCTAAATACAATTTGTAGACAATTTTAACCAAAAACATATTGAAAGATAACTAAAATCCAAATGAAACATTTCAATTTCAAATGAAGTATTTACATTATTAGGAAAACTGTTCTTCTCCATGTTAAATAAATTGTCTTAAAATTACCTAATTGAACATTACTTATTTTAATACTTAATTTAAATAAAACTGGTTCACACTTACTGAAAATTAATTTCTTTAAATCTGAATAAATTTCCACTGATGCACTTTCTCTTAACCAGTAATATTACAATTAGTACTAACACAAACTTTCAGTTACTATTGTTGGAAAGACCACCAGGCCTACATTATAAGTGGCAAGTAACATACGTACTGTAGATTATTAAAATGGGGCAGGAATGTTAATGCATTTATATTGTATATACCATATCGTGGATGCACAAGACGTACAGTATTTCCGTTGTAGTCTCAAGTATTTCAGTGGCGTGCTGACTACTTTCAGTATCTGGGGACTCTGTGTCCCCTACCCCCTCCTCCTCCCATACCAGCAAGGGTGCTTCATGGCTTCATCTCCAAGTTCATTCCTTTTATTAGTCTTCACAATGAATAATTGAATCCACATTTTTCTAATGATTAATGATGAGTCTGCCCTGCGTTATATTAACAGACTAAAATATTTCAGTCGTAAAATTAATGTTCAGAAAAGGTCAAGCTATTATTCAATTTACCAACTGAGGAAAATATTACTAGAATCAGTGGGAAAAGATCCAATTTACAAACACTTTAAAAAGTAGAAAATAATGTGTGTACCATTGGCCACAGAACCGACATAAAACAAGCAATAGCCAGTTCCAGCCTAAACCTTCAGGATAAACCAGTTACTGCACGTGCAGCCTCCCACAAACTCTTTGGTTTCCTGTTATACCAAGCATCAACATACGATAACTTTCATTCAAATTTCCGGCCCCACCTTAGTTTGACCCTCGGCTGCTACGTGTACTAGTTACCAACCACCACTTACTGCCCACTATACTGCAGTGTGTAATCGTTATTCGCCTGTCTGAGGAAGCTGGCTTGACCAGCAAAATGTTGTGGCTGTGCAAAAACTGTGTTGTTCATCTGTGTTGTATGTTCTGCTTGCAAGTACAATTCTGTAAGTACTTTTGTATCTCTGTCTACATGTTTGTGATTATGGGAACTTTTTTATGTGGTGAAATAAATTTCTGGTATGACGGACTCATTATAATGCTTGTAAGTAAATAACGTAGAATCCCAATTTTAAGAGGTCAGTCTTAGGCACCATGAGGCCAGACCTGCGAAACCTTGTAAATTGGGGTTTTACTGTACTGCTATCTTTTCCACATAAATTTATGTAGGAAATAGTTTAATTGTTACTACAGTATTTCAAAATTGCTAGAATATTAAATATTTATGAATCTGGTATTGGGTTTTCTGAATATGAATAGTAAAAATTTACTATTTGGAAATATTCAAGATTTCAAATCTTCATACACCTTTGAATTTTGAGTTATGGGGGATCAGATTCGGTTGTTCTGATGTATGGAGCCATTTCTAGTAAAAATGACACTTCGTGAAATTGGGGTTCTACTGCAAGGTAGCTTTTCCTAAGAGAGAGAGAGAGAGAGAGAGGTACAGATAGACACCTACTGTTACACTTGTACAACTGAGGGAGATTGTGAGTTAAGGAAGGATACGTGTGTTGGTGTTCCAGCCGTAACACAAGGTGTACTCATCAGCAGGCTCCATTTATTTTGCTACATGGCAGGAGTCACCTGAAGGAACGACTGTCTGGGTACGAGTTCCGCATCTCACCAGACACGTTCTTTCAGGTCAACACTAGAGCAGCAGAAGTGTTGTACAACACAGTATTGAAGATGGCCAGACTTACGCCTGTAACTACTTTGCTGGATATCTGCTGCGGCACAGGTTTGTTGGATACGTCTTTGCTCCATTCTTTATGCAACTGTTTGACTTAAATCTGATTTGTAACTATTTTAATGGATGATGTGTGAATATGCCCTGTCAATTATACTAGAAATTAATGTACTGTAATTGAAAAGGCAAGACAGCATAACTAAATAAATGTGTACGTATTTGACACAAAAATTGATGAGAATGCCGGTATATTGCAACATCATTCTGCATATGCCAAAATATACGAGACTATGTATTTGAAAATAATCTACTCGCCACTTCATTGTGCTATACATATTGTGCTAAATACAGCTAGCATTATTTAGGCGAAGTGCCCCTGTTGTAAAACGATTATTTTAGTAGGTTTTACTTATTATTTATAGTTTTTGGGTGGCTGTAGCCAGAGGTAGGCATTTTATAATGAAACTATTTAAGTGGTAAAGTTAAGTATGAGGGTTACGGTTAAATGAAATATATATGAATATAATTAAGTGGCTTTACTCTACATAAGTTAGTTACAAATACTACACGGTTGTACTACATAATTTAGGTTGGAGTGGAGCGGCTGTTTAAATATTTATGTTGTTCTACTCTATGATGGGTGACCCTTTGGACACCTTAGACCTCACCGTTAGCATGATGCCGGAGGCTGATGATGATTGTGTCGGCTATCGACGGACGGCGGCTCGTCGTGGGTCGCGACCCAGGACCATCCTGGCGAGGTGGTGACGGCTGGAAGGCTTGAAGGAGACAGACCCCGATTCCCCCGATACATTGCGTTATGTTGACACACTTCAGTGCCGGTGGGGAGAATCGCTGAGGCCCTTGTCTTGTGCAACCCCTGACCTGATTGCACTGCCGTCGTCGCTAGCCCGTCCACCAGGCGAGGCTCTAATCATAACATTGCCTCCAAAGTTACCAAAATGATACGTCCCCGTATCATAACGGTTGGTCGGATTTTGAAATAGCAAGCATGCTGTATATGGTTCGGTAGTATTGTGGCAGTAGGATATGGAATACGGTTGCTTCTTCAGACGGAAAGGAAAAATTATAGTGAAGGAAATACTATGACAGACGGCCAGCTAAAGGTAAAGGTTCTGCCTTCGTCTCTTGCAATTCTGCTGTTTGCGTTCAGTCAGCGCCGAGCTTTGCTATACTGCTGAAGGTGAAGGTTTGATGAGTGGCCTTGGGTTATAGCTTTGACGTGCATATCTTATTCTTTCGCGAACGCGGCAGACTACTACGAGTGTAGGTCGCGATACGCGCAGCCTTTTCTTGACGGTAACTGTTCTGAGTGTCCATGGATTGGTGGGTCTAAGTAGTATGCCTTGTAACATTTTGTTTAGTTAGTAAAAATTGAAATTTAATTGCACACAAATAATATTAAAATATTAAAGAAAATTTGCAAATACGCTCCCCTCGCACAAAGAGTATTAAAATGTTGCTGACAAAATTTACAAGATTATCACAGTTTACTACTGTCTAAATTCACAGTTGGTGTATGAACTATATATAATGGCCATGATAAAGTTTTAGGATGTGGATTGAGATGGAATAGTTTGAAATTTAGGAGTATATTAAATTATTACTATAATGAATGTGTAAAAATCTGTCTAATAGAAAAAAATGGTGCACCATTCCTCCTAAATTTCAATCAAAGGGATAGGATTACAAGGAACTTACACTGACTTAACACTAAATAATATTATGTAACTATTATAATGTTCTTTTAACAAATGTGTGATGACAATAACTGGTATTATTAAATCGCATTGTTACTTACAAAATTTTACTTTTTGAATACTAGATATTACTACATTCAATATAAATTATGTTTTGTGTAACTTATATTTTATATATATTTTTTTAAGTGATTCTAAAATACATATTTTTGTAGTATGAATGATACAATTTCCAAGCGAAATACAGTGAAAGTTCGTTATAGCGTAAATTTATAATGGCACGAAAAGTTTGTGTTATAGTGAGTTATCGTTATAAACAAAATTTTAAAAAAAATTATATGTCTATAGCATTATGTTTATGTATTATTTGACTATATTCGACTGTGGAAATTCACAGCAAACATTACAGAAATGTACATAAAATTCACTACAATAACATTTTGGAGACATACCAGCACTTACGGTAAAATTATTAGACGTGCGGGCGTGACGCAACGCGACTAGAGGCCTTGACACAGAGTGGCAATGCGCTCAGCTGTAGTCGGCGCACGGAGCCGCTCAAGGTCATGCCACTTCCTGTTGCTTCGGCCGCAGCTGCCTTGCAGTAGGCACGCGTGTGTTGCGCTAGTTTTAAAAACTTACAACCTATATTTCACATTTTGAAATGTACATAATTAAAACCCTGCTTAAAAATGCAGTTTGGCGAGAACTATGCAAACAAAACTTCCTCCAGATCTACGTGTTCTGCGGCACAAAGTTTTTGATTATTCCTGGTACGCAACCTTTCACAGCTGCTGACAGAATTTTTTCCTTATTTTTCTAAATTTTGAACAAAGTAGAAGTGGTCAGACCGTAAAGCCTACCAATTTCACTTCTGCTGAAGAACGGATTTTCACACTCTTGAATAATTTTTAATTTAGTCGACAGATCAAGAGATTTTCGTTTGTTATCCATGTCTGAAATTGCTGCATTGTAACACAAAACACGTACAACCATAAAATTACTTCAAAGTACAAAATTTTTAGACTGGCACGAAGCACCGTACACTTTCCTGTCCATGCGACTCGAGCGAGACTAGTTATGCTTACTTGCGGGCCACCCCTGGTCAGCGAGCCGCAGAACAAATTATGCTCACTTACGGGCCCAGAGCAGCGTACTGCAAAACAAGTTATGCTCACAATGGGGCTCTGTGCCGTTGCCAAGTCGCATGTGCGACAGCTAGCATGTAGCAGAACTCTCTCATCACGCCCGCCTTGTGAAGAAGTTGGGAGGGGGAACAGCCCAGTCACTTTATACACACTCAATGCGGTTGGCCCTCACCGTTGCTTACGCTATTACGCCTTCCTACAACTTCCAAATCTGTGCGTTGCGAGTTTGCACTGCTGAAGGGCTCTGCCTGCTGAAAGTTTTTGCAACTTTGCTGACTGCACAATTTTCGAAGCTCTCTGTCTCGGCCGGTAGGCAACTGCCATTTTTGCCCCCTCCCTTGCCACTCGCTTCTTTCCTTTCCTCACCCCCTCTCCATCAAGATCCTGGATGCCACTCCCTCTCCCAACAAAAGATAAAGAAACTCTTATTTTCAGGCAACAAATTATGGAAAATGATACGAGTAAAATATTCTTCAGCACAAGGCAATCCAAGAATTTCAACTCGTCTAATAATTCCTAACACATAGGACCTCATAGATTCTCCAAACTGCTGACATCTCTGTGTCAATTGTAACTGCAGGTGGTTAAGTGCAAGGGAGGAACATAC
>PNEQ01001051.1:22844-41870 GCA_003012365.1 Medauroidea extradentata | reverse complement strand
AAGCTCTCAGCCAATCACAGACCTCATGGCACTTAGGTACTATTCGTACCAAAAGACCCCTACAACCAATCACAGCCCAGGACACGCCCCCCTAGACAACGTCTTGGCCAATCAGAGGCCTTGCACCACCAAGGGGAGGGGGCTGCAAGGTTATTCAAATGCATGTTAGGCCGGTTTTGCTCCCTGTGGGGCCAGTCCCAGCACGCGGTCACTACTTGCTTCGATGGTCTAGCGGTCAACACCCTTAACTTCTAACCATAGAACTACGAGTTAAAAACAAATAGCAGCTTCGATGGTCTAGCAGTTAACACCCTTAACTTCTAACCGAAGAACTACAAGTTCAAAACAAGGCAGTCATCCATGTCTCTTCGCCCGAGGAAGCTGCTCTAAGCAGTGAAACGTCACTATACGTGCTTCCGCGATTATGTGTTGTCCTATTTGTGTGTGTATTTGTCAAGTACTAAAACGTGAGTACTTGTGCTTCTGTCTTTTGTACATACTGATAGCCTAGCGGCCTCTTCCTTTGTTTTACATTGTTAATACTGTTAATAAAACATTTTGTGTAGGATTCTGTAGCAAAGGAATAGGCCCACTGAAACATTAAGTATCACGTATTATTAGAATTAGTCGAAGTGTCAGTTTTATGGTTTTAATTACAAACGGGTGCGAAGTTCATACAAATAATTGTGATTATTTGTGTAGATGTCAGATCTGTTATTTAAGATATTTACGTTATAAGCCGGTGGGAAGGGTGGGTGTTTTCTGAAACCGTGCAGTCTAATTTATTTATTTCATCTATTTATTAATTTTACATTCCATGGAGCTGTTATAAACGTCAAAAGCCTTGAAGCTCTGGAACATGTCTGTACAGATTCACACCATATGAGCACATAAACATCACATTATTATATTATACAAGTACAGTACACAAACAATACGTTATTATGTAGGTGTCAAAGAATAAAACATGAAATAATATACGGTATAGCAAATGAACAAACATCTAAGAAGATAAAATGGAATATGAACTTAATAAAAATGTACAAAAGCATCCGTTAGAGATTAACGTAGTACCTTAGGAACTCATTCACAGAATAGGGGGTGCAAGACTTTAAAACATTTGTAAGATTAAATTTGAATTTAGGGTTCCTAATTTTGTTTAAATCTTCTAAGGTAACAGCACTAGTTATCGGCATGTTTAGGCAGTAAACACAAAAAAATCACTATGGTTATTAAACTATTCGTTAAATCTAATAAAGTTTTACCAGTTTTTTACAGTTTCAAATCATTCTTAAAACTTAGTACGTTTGGTTGAAACGATAACTGTCTTCCTCCAATGTTCGTCGGTCTTGGAACCAGTTTTCGTCAGTTAAAAGTGGCCCATATAAATGTCCTAAAATTATCTGTTTGTACGATTTATGATGTTATTGTATTCTTGCGAAATCTGCTTACCAACATAAATTTATGTTACTATGATATTTCGTTTGGTTTCATTGAAATGGGCCATAGTTTAAAAAGCCTCGCAGTATCCGATGTGAACTATATATTTGGTAATATAAGGTGTGAATTTTATATGTTTGATACTATAATTGTATTCTGTAGACGTCTGACAATAAGTTTTTATTTGTATTTTATAATACGAACGACTCCATTAAAAATAGTAGTTTCACTTGAAATAATTAAAAAGAACAATGCAACATCCAAGTTAAACAATTTGTTTTGGCAGTATGAAAGGTGTATTTATATGTTTGAAAGTTTAAATTTATTCTGAATATTTTAACCAGTAATTTTCTATTAACATTTAGTGAAATAGGTATTGGGTTTATGTATGGTGCCGCAGAAATCTGAAATCGCTTTTATGCATAATTTCAAAAGTTATACAGTATCCAATTTTAACGATTTGTTTGGGTACATATGAGGTCCGTATATATCATACCTCTGCATCATCATTAATTCGAAAGACACCTATTTATTAAAAATAAATTATATAACGTTGAAGAAACTTGTTATGTAGACGGACAAGGCAACTAACAAGGGCGTTATGCAAACAATCACAAATTTTAACATACAGGGGTTGGGAATCTGTCAAAACCATTAAAAATTCTAATAATAAATAAATACGAAACTGTGATGGAAATTCCGTCTTAATTTTCCGGTTTTCATTGGTTTTTTGCTGTCAAATATGTGACATTATGCAATAGTGTGGAGTATTTACTTGTAATGCCAGAATTTGTTAGATGCATTACACAGTAATTACTAATGGAACGTTCTATTTTTACTTCAGAAATTCACAAAACGATTACTAACTATGTGAAAATAAGACACCAGGTATACCACTGCAGAATTGCGAACACTTTTTCATGTAAGTGAAAATTACTCTGAGAGTCACAGGGAGGATGAAGCTCAACAAAATATTTAGTTGTTGACCAACAAGTTGTTTTTTCATTGTTTTAAGTTACATTAACATAGATAAAAAGTATGGCTGTTTTGTATTTCATGTCACCTACCTGTTCCAAACTACTCCGTTCTACAGTATTTGTTATTACTAAATATTTCACATCAATCCACACATACAGGATATTTGATCATTATAGGTACAAACGAAAGGGGTGTGCCGAGGACAATGAATCAAGCAAATAATTGTAACTGAAAAGAAAAAATAAATTTTATTTGTTTGAAGAATGAGAAGTTGCAGTTAAAGCCATTCCATAACAACATGTACCAAGTACAGGGTCTCCTGCATATTTCACTTTGGAATACATGTAATTTCGTTGTACTCCGCATGTTATGATATCCCTGAAAATTCAACGAGACAAAGAGTTCTGGGAAAACAAATTGTTTGGCAAACTTGGAACATTTTTTCAATAGTTGTCTTCTACCTGAAATCACTGACCCAAGACATTCAGAATATGCCAATAAGGGAACCCGAGAATATCAAAGAAACACAGACAGCTCATAGCAAGACACAGCAATTGAATGTCAGTGAAGAAGACAAATATATAAAAACCATCCCAACAGAAAATACAACTTTAGCCTACTCAACCACTGAGCATTAACCATCTCGTAATGGTTTTAGTTCCAATGTGAAACATGATGTAATGACATTCTTGTTATTGGATATACCAAAACAAATTTTGTGTGATTTTAATATGTAGACTTCATAAGAAGACATTTCAGGTTTCAGCATCTACTTAAAATTAAAAGGATAACGTGTATAATGCTAAATATTATTTTTACTTTATTTCTTAAGAATGTCGATTCCTTAGCTAGTTGTTGAGTGAATCGTTATGTAATGCGTATCGTATTGTCAAAAATGTTATTTTTAATTAGTGTCATAACTTGTGTCAACTAAACTCGCATATCCTCTTAAAATAATATGTAATTAAATCAGTACAACTGTTGACAAGCTGAGGCCGAGCCATAATATTATAAGCACTCTGCATTAGCTTTGTTTGTAATATAGGCCTTATGCAATTGAATTTTGGATTTTTAGTGTTTGCACAGTTTGATCAGACATTTTTTTTTATTTCAACTGTGTTTGAAAGTCCTTTCAGTGATGCTAAAAATACTGCAGGATTATATTATTAACCACACTAGTGTGAATAGTCAAAGCTTTTTACGTTTTACAATAGATTACATGTATTTCTTAACGTTATGCTACCGTAATCTCATCAATAAATCTGATATTTAAGTAAGGTATAGTTCAATACTATATATGTCAATCATGTTGTAGTATTTAGTGCATTATTACTTAAAAAAATAATAGATGCACGGCCACAAATTTGCCCGCGAGGAATTTTCAAAGGAAAAAATTTAGCGATAGCTTACTGGCTGAATTATTTCGAGGACATGGTGAAAATAAGTTTTATATCTCACTTTCAAACCGTAACGATACCTCACCAGGTTTATAAGATGTTGAAGATATCAGACACATTTTTTTACCCCTTTTTACCCATTAATGGGTGCCTGTGGCGCAAGAGGAAGCCACTCTTATTTGTTCATGCTCCAAATAGGAAATAAACTCTTGTGCCAGCTGCCACTAATGTGAGCATATAATCATAACAATTCCCCGTCACTTTGCCTTACATGGGATTTGAACCCAAAATCTCCTACCAGTGTTCCAAATAACTACGCCAAGATATGTCGCAGTCAGAATTTTTTAAGAAATTTAACGTGTCTATTAAGGCTCGTGTCTTAAACAGGTGGACGTATCAATAGTATGGCAAACAGTAAAATTATTTCTCCGTGGTCATATCTGTTTTAGGGACTTCTGCAATATTTTACATCCCTGGATCCCTAAATTGTTGAATTTTTGAAAAACCATGAAACGGCTATTTAGGTAATTAAGTAAGCTTTATTGTATTCAAAAATCACCTCGAAATCTCAACAGGTTTAAGAGATGGAGAGAATTAATAGAAACAACGTTGTACTTATTTTAATGCCCTTAGAGGTTGAATTTCAAATAATCCTGAAATTGATTTTTAGGGATATGGGTAAGCTTCATTCTGAAGCAAAAATCAATGTGATATCTCAACAGGCTTAAGAGTCATCGAGAGTTAATTGAAAACACATTTCATGGCTTTTCACCTCCTTATTTTTCGATTTTCTAAAAAGTAACATACATGTTTGTTTTTTATTCTGAAGTAAAAATCACTACAATTTCTGCATGAAAATTCATTTAAAACACATTTCACATCTTGGTGAAGCCATCCTCAAATTGTCATGTCTCTAGGTTCAGCGGTCTGGGTTGTGCGTTAATGAGTGGGACACTTCATTTCATATAAGAGATAGATGTCTACGATGAGAGAATGGGCGTATTTTGTTTTCATATTTGTGTTCTTTACTATTATTCGTAGGTTTTTTTTTTACTTGTGGCAAAAACTGTGTAGCCATATTGATTTTAAGTTTGTATTTTTTGTTTTACAGTTAAACTATAGTAGTATTTATTTCAGGAATGTTGTGTAGCATCCAAGTGATTTATTTTTTTAAAACAAAACATTTAATAGAGATTTGCTTCTCATTGGTTGAAGTTACTTTTGTAATGATTTTTGTGTTTTTATTATTTAAATAAATTTTATCACAAAATTATGCAAGAATATATTGTTTATAAATTTGTATGGTCAGTGAAATTTTGCAGTTAATTGACTGTAATGTATTGAATTCGGAAACGATTCTGTAGTACTGATTAAAATCATATTACCATAACTTAGCAAAAAATAATAAAAATACTGTATTTCAGAAATTAATAATCTACTCGTGTCACCTGTGAATAAAAAGGGTAATGTATTTAGACAGCTCTGAATAAAACAGATTTTTAATTAAAGTCTACTAGGAGATTGAATTATATTATGGAAGGTATAATTGACACAATAGATCACCTATAAAACCCGCCAGTGTCTTCGTCTAGCATTATCACCACATGGAAAAACGTGCCTTCTATTGTGCCATCAGCAGCCCATTCAATACACTTTTGTGTGCAGTACATAATGTTTAAAGTGTACACTGAAAAATGTTACATTTTAATATGTAAATGTCGGCATCATTCTAAAACTGAGGGATACCATAAACTATGCGTATACTGTAATTACACAAAAGCTATACTTTTACGAGTTAATCCAGTCACTTAAGTTTTCTTATGTTAGATGAAAACAATCGTAACATGGAAATAAATATATTATGCAAAATACGCCTAAGATACAATCTAACTGAAGTAAGTTGAGATGTCAACGTTGCACCAATGCTTACCCTTTTCTAATTTAGGTTACCCTCTCAGTGCGTAGTCACATTGAGCAAATGGTATGTGTGACGTATTAGCTATTTTGGAATTTTAGTAATGCTAGGAATTTTAAATTTCGGAGACTGAGCTGCATTCTCAATGTAGTTACGGTGCAAATGTACAGTAAACATGTAATGGAACTGTTTCAACATAAACGTCTACAGTTTGTGGATATTTTATGTCACTCTACAGTGTACTTTTACTATGACACTATGAAATTCGAATGAAGATAATTTACTTTTTGTCATTTAAGTCGTGTATTTGGTTATATACTGTGTAATAGTGTATCAAATTAGCTGTAGTAAAGTGTACACAATTACACTCGCTGGCGATGTTAATAATTTCACGGTTATTACACTCTGATACATTTACGGTATATACTGTATTTATATATAGTGAAATAAGTAAGGATGATATCCACAATAACCACATAAATAGCAAATTTAATGTAACGTATAAGATAATTCTTACAAGATAGACATATGCCTGCCATGTATAGCATTAATCAATGTAACTTACATTATTTGTATGAACACAGTTATGTTGCAAACATAATTAAGTTTCTAAATGAGACTTCCTTTCATTTTGTGATTTCTAAATACATTTTAATATACTTATTACAGTGTTCTTAGTTTGCATATGGTATCTTGAGCCCAAGCCCCAAGCTGTGAGTCGTCCTCGCTGCAAGCAACAAAGAATACATCACTCACTTATGGCTCGGCCTTTGAGCGCTACGAACCTTCTCCACCGGACGCGGCTAGCACAATGACTCAGGTGCATCCTGTTCTGTGCATCGTTCTTTCCCCTTCGGGCCCTGCTCACGATTTGACTCCGTCTACCGCACCCCAATGCCATGCGCAGGGCATAGAGCTCACCCCAAAAATTTTACTAGGACGTCCCGTTAAAATTGTCGACACTGTGGTGCATCTAGGGACTGTGACCAATAGTACTATAAATTTTAGGGACCTTAACCGCAAATAATATTCCAAATATGTGCATCACCATAAATTGAAAATAACAAGTCTACATAGTAAAATAATGAATTCCCATGTTTTTAAATGTTGTAAAATTGAATAATGGGGTCGTAAGTAAATTCCGCGATGTGTCGCACACACATAAAATAAGACAGTGGCATATGGATGTGACTTACCTAATGTGATTGTGAGGGGGGGGGGGGGAGGAACGAAAACCATCACTACGTGACGTATTCCTAAGGAAGAACCCTTTTGTTTCTTCCCTCAAACTGACGCTGGCCTGGCTTCACTATGTCACTTTCTAATAATCTGACTTCGTTACGGACTGTTTTGAGAGTTAGTGTGGCTTGTAGCAACTATAATATGAATTGTTTAATGAACAATGCATTGTCAAATTATTGAAAGTTCTACTAATTTCTCGATACTAAATAATGGATCATTTTGATTAAGCCTGCTGGTGAACTTAATTAAAGCCACATGAAATTAAAATGATTTCATAACTGATGCAAATAAAGAATTTTATCGTTTGGTAGTTCTTCTATCTTCTAGGATGGTCTTTTAGACAAATAAATGTACGTGTGTTATCCCTCTCTGCAAATATTGTTCAGGTGTGCTCTTGATTCATTAATATACTTCATTACAACATAAACAATTCATGCACTTGAACTATTGTCTGTATTCTTCCTGTATGAAGGTATTGAGTGTGAGTTGTAT
The DNA here is from genome assembly GCA_003012365.1 of Medauroidea extradentata. Taxonomy (NCBI): domain Eukaryota; kingdom Metazoa; phylum Arthropoda; class Insecta; order Phasmatodea; family Phasmatidae; genus Medauroidea; species Medauroidea extradentata. Next base: position 34,406 of record PNEQ01001051.1, on the reverse strand, counting down.
CATCAGCAATCAGTAAAATGATAGTGTAGGAAACAAGTTCAACTATGTACTAGCTTTTTGGCACAGTGCATTAAACAGCTACAATATTTACCAAACATTATTGGCATGCGTCTTTAAGGTTTACATAAGTGTTTGTAAACATGTTTTTATTCCTCCTTTCATAAAAGACTGTGACATGTTGCACCACGTACAAGCTGCACAATTTTACAAAAGAAAAATTGCAAAAGTCTTGCGCTGCACCATTTGACGTGACATTGCACACAATTTGCTATCTCTCTCACACACACACACACACACACATATTTGCACGCATGCACATGCACACACACACACACGCTGACTGGCTAGCTCCAAGAGGGGCTGGGGAGGGCAACAAGCCAGCTGCCTTCCTTCCTCCCTGTCCAGCAAGTAGTGTGAGCTCAATCAGAGTTTTGTCTTGCCACTGAGACACTGCAGCACATTTGTCAATCATCAAAAATACTGGGGCTGCTTGCCCTATCCTTTTCCTATCCTCTGTGACAGTTTGGATTAGTTTAGGTTAGTTTAAATTGTAAAAAATTGCTGTTTTCTGAATTGGATGGTTTTGTTGGGTTGGGGGAACTACTATAACAGGTAATGTGTGGTGCTGCAACTTCTCGCTAAGTGCGGGCACACGTGCAAATTGCTGAATGTGCAGCATAGTCTCAGTGGCTAGCGCTGCAATCTTTTGCTGCTCGCTGTTCCATGTGCTTGAACACAAACCATGCCCACATGAAACTGTTTGGCAGCTTGTACGTTAGCACTTTTTTTTCTCCTTATGCTGTAATTTTGTGAATTCTGTTGTATTTTATGTAGCTTACAGTTCCTACACCAATGGTGTCATAACTAGCAAGCTTCATCACCGCCTCTCCTTTATCTAATCTGTTGATTAATTGCAGCATCTGTTCAATTGTCAAGGTCACCTTTTTACATTTACATGCTATTTAAACTGTAGTGTTTTAAACGTTTATGTCACTGTAACTGTGAACAACACGATCCGATGCTGCAGTTAGTGTGCATACGTGTAAGCACGTCTAGTCCCTCCTGATTAAGCGCTACAGCTAAGCGCATTTACTGTATTTCACTATTCGGAGTCACTGCAAATCTTACAATTTTATGTATGGAAAACTGTCCTAATAACACTGATTAAATTTAATATTTTGTGCGAGAAAACCACACTGAAAGGCCATGCTTCCCTGTTTCTACTCTTTTTGCGATAATTATTTTTGTAATCTTAAACTAGAAAAGATGTCACTAATATGTTTGGCAGTTTTCTTTAAATAGTTGTTGTGATAGCTAATTTTCTCAAGACAATAAATTATATGTTTTCAACTAATAAATCAATTGACAAACATTTTGTTAATTACATAATTAGATAAAACCGTAGTATTTATTGTCTTGAAAAAAAAAAAAATTAGCGAACACTGTGAAAACTTTTTAAAACAAATCTGCCGAACAGGTTTTTGATACTTACTCTCGATTGAGCTTAAAAAATAATTATCGTAAAAACAGGGGAATATGGCCTTAAAATATATGTTATAGGTGATTCGGAATAAAGTGAACACTCAAAAAAGCCCTGATGAATTTTTATTTCCTGCCAGTTTATATCTTTCCGCCGATGTAAACACAAATAATGCCACGTGCATTTATTTACATAGGGTCGTGCAATGTTTACAACTATATGAAACTGCTCCGATAAATTTTAGCTACAATATCTACTCATTTTATAATCTAAACAACACGCGCTATTGCTGTTACGCATCTCGTAAATGAGGGCATATTTTATTTGAATTTGTAATGCAAAACCGCCACTACAACAGACATGACACACGCTATTCAATAATTCAACTGTCGTTCAGTTCTACTGCCACTAACGACGACGCACTTCAGAAACAATAATTAACGTATTTTCTTAACATGTAAAATAAAAAGTATGTTGTTTTTAGGCTTGCAAACGTAAAACATAATATACAGATTACCGATGGTTTCACATCATTTCGGCAATGATACTCAAAGTAATTCCAATACTTTTGAATGTGTATATACTCAAAACGGGCAAACGCACGCAAATGATGCAACCAAATATGCAACTTGGCGGCGAGAACCTAACTCTGATGCCACCTGTTGGTGGAGTTTTGAACTGTCTGAAGCACGGAGCAAGCGATAACGGCCACGGCGACTCGAGGTCGACGATAGCGTCACATAATTCTAGCGCCAATCGAGTCTAATTATAATGTATGTATGAATGTCAATAAGATCATAAGTAAATATTTTGAAGTGTATTAAATACAGACAGGTTGAGTTCGTCATATGTTCTTTCACTAATGTTGTATTCAAATAGGAAAATACACGGAACTACATACAATAAATCGCTACCAACCATACAAGCAGTAAAGTAACTCTTGTTAGTGGTGATGTATATGCAGTAACGGCTAGTGATTTTTTTCAAAGGTTAAATCTTTAGTGCTCACTTTATTCCGAATGGCCTATATAAAACACAAAATTAAATAATGTTACACTTTACTTATGTAAGCAGCCTACTGGCCTGAATAGAAACGTCACAAAATTTCAATTTTCATAGATAGCATGTTTTTTTTTTCTTTAATGGGCTTCTTAAATATGAATATAAATTATAGCGTTGGAAAGTCATTGCGTAAAGTAACAATCATCAGTCACAGTGAAGTGATACTGTCCTACAAACATGTTCATAGCACGATAAAGATAACTGCGCCTTGTTTAAAACTCTGCAACTGAAGGGCCATGAAGCTCTTGTGGAGCGGAAGAGGAAACTGCTGTCTCATGCTAGCCTATGTGAGTGCAGATACGTAGTAAGCCAGCAGTGTCTGTCGTAGCTTAACTATGATAAATGCCACATGCATCGTACACTACATAGTACAAATTGGAAAACTACAGTCCTCAATTTACATGCTGTGTTTTGTTTACAACTAAGAGAACCAAATGGTGCAGGAAACATAAACAATGTTATTCTGACTACTTAAATTGAAACACTGGTCTTCAGACATTCAACGTAAATCTAGGACTTTCTCTCTTTGTTTTGTGTGTGTTTTTTATACATACTGGCAATGCACTTCGTACAGTGTTTTTATGGCTGAATAAAATAAACTAGATAAGTGTTATGTATTTTCTGAAACAAGTTTGTCTTAATGTTAATCGTAATCCTGGTTTGAGAATAATGCCTAAATCAGCAAGTTATTAAAATCTGCCAGCTTTCCATATTTCTGAGTTAAATTTATTTTCCTCACCTTGCTCTATGTTATGCTGCATATTTAATAACATTTAAATTAAATTGTGTGTTGATCGTAATCTTGATTTGAGATTGATGCTTACAGTTATATGCTTAAATTAGCAAGCTAATGAATCATCACAATTGCCAGCATGTGTATTTCTGATATAAATTTATATTCTCTTATCATACTGTATTTTATGCTGCTGGCTTTGATAACATTTAAATTAAAGTGTAAATAGTAAGCCAGCAGATAATCTCCTAAGCAATCCCTGACATGAAATACTGGTTTAATGGTTTTAGATGCTACAGTAATTTGTCTTACCTGTGGTGTAGAAGCGTGCCAATGATACGTGATAGGATAAATATAATTTTATACTTCATTCAACACACTTTAGTTTGCCAAATATATTTTACACTCTGTAGCCATGTCAACTTGACTATCAATATGAAAGCCTTTGTGATGGATTTATAAGAAATAAAACAAAATTATTTGTTTTAATGAAGAAAAGTTTATTGCTCTTTTAAAAACACATTTTTTTAACAAAACACTACAGAATACAACTAGACTTTCTGCTGAGACATACTTTCTACGGTTCATCTTCTGCTTCCAGGAGAATGATTTTAAATGAGAAAGGGATAAATATGTACCCTTCTCCGATGTAAAACTTGCTCATGAACTCAATCCTGTACAAAAAAATAATACACATGTTACTATAGTAGCATTGTCGACAATAAGGTCAAACACAGACAATAGCTAACAAAAAATAACTACTTCAGTAGTAGTAAGCCGGGGTTAAGTAGGCATGCTGAGTCACGTGACAGCTTTGCTCGATCACCAGGTTATTTCTAAAAGCCTATAAGCAATACAGGGTCTCATTACTCACTGGATGATTAAAACTTTATTTGGGTTATTGTTTGAATTCAAGTTTAAAAATTTGCTTCTCCAAGGCTAACTTTGTGACTCAGTATACCCGCCCATGTTGAGTATAGGACTATTCAAATAAAGAAGTTTGGACAGGCATTTGTATGTGTGTTAGTTTGTTCTCTGTATAATTTGACAAATCTGGATCAAATATAATAACTGTACCCTTTAGTACCCTGAGTAAAAGATACCTTTGTACATCAAAATTTGCTCTGGTCTTCTATTTGGCTAAAATTGCTAAAAATGGGTACAATTATGTAATTTACGACTTTTCTCTGATCAACATTCCTTTCAAATATTATTACTGTCTTAATAGTTTCTGCTTCTTTCGTAGTACAATATACTATTTGGAGTAGTTTGTGGGAAAAAAAAGTGAGGATGTGGTTGACCACAATGAACTAAATTTGTATCTGCCTGAATAACCAGACATCTATATACCATTTTTTTATTATTTACCTATACCATTTTAAAGATGTAGCTACATCAGTTTGAATGAAAGGATGCTACTATTCAGTCGTTTTAGAATGCAAAATAAATTTGATCCAAACCAACCATGTTTAGAAGGTTATACATATTTGTTCATAAACCTATTAATGATAAAAACTTGTGTGAAGTTTCAATGAGCAGAAGAATGGAAATATTACATGTATCCTTGATTAGTTGTTGAATAAAATTGGAAGGGAAGATTAGTTTGAACAGTGTCATAGGCTTTAATGATTTGGAGACAGGGCAATGTGGAAATTTTCGTTCATAATTGTGGAATACAGCCAATCTTGCACATAAAATAAAACTCATAAAAAAATTGCACAACAATTAAAATTTGGTTGTGCAGTCTGAGGAAGTGTCAATGATCTCGCGGCATAGAGGATGCAGTTCCCAGAACATGCATACTCACAAAGCATAAAACCCTATTTTAAAAAAAAAAATTGAGGTAGCTTAAATAAAATAATAAAACAAATTTAAAATGACTGAATTTAAACATTACTGTCCAGGTGAGGTTAAAAATAAAAATAATTTTATTGTGTACCATTGTCCAAATAGAAATACAAATATTACGATATAAAGCATGCCATGAAAATTAAACAGAACCAAAATATCCTGTAATTCTATTACAGTGCCTTAGTCATAATTTCTACTCTCTCTCTCTCTTTTCACCTTCCTCCTCTCTCCCTCCCCTCCTCCTCTCTTCCCCTTCCTCCAGCCCTCTTAATTAGAAAGCCTCCTGAATATTTGAAGTAACTTAAGAAAATGCTTGTTGAATTATGAAGCAAATTAACCGTCCCTGAGCTACAGTCTCCATCTAAGAATACTTAGTTTACTAACATCTACAGTACGTAACTTTGACCGTAATGGTTACAGACTTCCTGTATGGATCTTGTAAAGCTTATGTTGAATGTTATTTGAAAATAAAGTTTAGAATTCTTACCAGTGCAGTCGGAGAGTGTGCAGGAAGGCCGACAATCCCTCCATTAGGACCAAAATGGACACTGTGAGGAATGACCATGCGCCAAATATCAGAAATAATATCACTGCTCCAATGTAGAGATCCCAGGTCATGCCCATGTGCATGATCTTCGTCCATAAGATTTCAGACAATTCTGAAAGGAAAAAAAAGTTGCTTTCATGGGTTTAAAGATAAATTTTCGGTTTGTTTGGCTTTGAAGTTTTAGTTATAAAATACATAGATGAGCAAACAAAAACTGGAATTCAAGCGCATCTGCGAACATCATAAGAGCATCCTTACACATTTCGAACTTTGCATCCACTAGCGGTTTACAATAATAAAGATGTTTCAGTATAAATAAAACTTGGTAATGGGGTGTGACCAAGGAATGGTTTGAGACTTTGAACGTGTGGTCCACAAAATCAGTGGCACATGTGGGTGTAAACATGTTGAACATGACTGCAGGTCCCCGGAAATAAACACTAATTATGATGGAATTTGCACACAGATTGTATATGATAAACCCTTCCAGCAACAAGGACATTACTTCATAACTTCTTGTATATAAGGTAGATGTTTGATAGCTTTTCAAAACGGAATGTTGCACCATCACACTGCGCAACTCCGTGAATAGAATGAAAGTATCTGTTTTGATACAGACATGTCCTGTGGCACTGTATGGATGACAGTGTCACTGTGTGATAACCACATGCCCCTAAGTACTGTTAGCTGACTTCATGGTCCCACATTCCCAATCCAAATACGTTCCATAGTGTGGCGTTTAGACATCATATAATTTTCCATGATTTCACTTCAACATTGTATACAGAGCTTGTAGACTTGCTTCGGCCATAATTTATGCAACCAACATTTCAAATACAGCATAATGAACTAACAATGCTTGTAGCTTTCAGGCAATAGAGGCAAAGTTAAGATTTTTACGAACTGGATCATTACAACCCCGACTGCAAGATTCCTCACACGTCAAACATATGAGACAGCGGAAAGGCAGTTGATAAAGTGAGCTCCATGACAGGCCAAATAATACAACACTAAGTTACAGACATGTATCATATGATGTTGGGAGAACAGACGCTCGACCAGTGACATCTGGAAACCACTAGTCTGGTGTGCCCAGTTGCACTCCCAGTTGATTATGACATACAAAAAAAGATTTGCACTTGGAGAAAACCCAACAAATCCTTTTTTTGTTGCATGCCAACAGCAGACTGTATGAATTGAAGGAGGCTATGTAATGGCACATATCAGTGCACGATGCTGACCCCAATGTGTTAGAGGTTTGTGTTTATGGGTTAGATTGCTGAGTATGAGCAATGTTTTACTCTAAAAGATGTTTTTTAAGGGAGAGGTAGAACATGAGTGGTTTTGTTGATCCTTCTAGACTGGTCTGTAATACAGTTAACCTAGACCCAAGGAGTGAGTGCTGTATAAGCCAATAAGGATGAAATCAAGCTAGCGCGGGGGAAGTCAATCGTTACATGAATAAAGGGGAAAGAAGGTGACACTCGCCTTGTAGAGGATTCTGAAATAAACGTCACATTTTGTTTAATATTTCACTTTCCTCAAGGTGTCTGTGTTTCAGCTGTGTTGTCTACATCCAGTTTTTTGTAGTTCATTCTGTTTTGTCTGTTTGTTGTAATTATTTTTTGTCTGTTGTTTTGTACTTACTAACAGAATTCCTGCGTGGAGTAATCTTAGTTAGTTATTAATTTTTTTCTTCGGTTTTTTTTTTTTTTTGGTGTTTGGGTGCATGTTTGTGTTATTTTCTTGTAATTAATGATTGACTGAATTCCTTGTGGAATTGTATATGTTTAGCATTGTTTGCAGGTAGTAAACAAATTCCTTTTTGTTTATTTACTTGTTTGTTTGTGTGTAGTCTCTGGTTTTCTGCGACAGCATTTACTGCGATGTCATATGTCCAAAATACTTCTTTAGTGTGTAAATACTAACATATTACTCAAATGTAAAAATAAACAGCAACACAGCGATTGGCAAAATGCAGACTAATTATAATGCTTTTAGACTTAATTGGTAAATATTAAAAAATACGGGCAACCATAATATATATTATAAAAGTAACTACGAGATGCTTCATGCGTTGTACAGAAGAAAATTCATTACATCACTCTAGCCAAGTTTTACGGCCCAAAGGCTAGCACCTACCTCTTCCCCAATACATTCCGCAGACATTTATACTCTGGTGAGCTATACAGTGAACATGTTTGTCATGTTCTGCACTAGTGAAATGTAACTTTATTTCCTTTTGCTTCACCATAATACCCAGTATTCTTTATCGTTTGTTTTTTGGTACAGCGTGCCTCTTTCAGAAATTACTAAATAAATATCTTGTGAAAAGTGAACACGGGGGCAAGGCATACACTGAATGGGCTGACTTCTGAACTGAGAGCTCGTCAGCGTTCGCCGTTCCTCGAGGATAATGCCAAAGGCAACAACCACAAATTACGTATTAGAGTGTGTGACAACAAAACTTGTGATACTCATTGGAAGTGTGAAAATAATGTTTAAAGCTCTTTGTCACATTGTAGGGGATGCAAAGACGAGTAAAATAATATAGTACACTTAGGATTGCACAGGCTGGAAAGTACCCATAAATTAACCTACAAGTTGTGATCTGTGATATTCGAAAACTGAATTGACGTAGCAACATCACAGTAGCGACATCTACCAATGTGTCAAGTGAGCCAAGCTAACAGTTCGGGATAGGGGGTTGGGAGGGAGGTGGCAGTGGTGTACTGATCACATGTATCTAAAGCGGTCACTCCCAGAACAGCACATGTCGGACTCGTACGTGATGATACTGACGGTAGACAAGACAGGATATATCATGTTGAACTGCAGTTTCCTCTGCCCTTTCATCCTGCGCCAGCTCCATTCCACCTCAGTGACCCTCATTAATTTGTAATACCACTATGTAGACATCTACGTAGGCCTACTGTTGCCATCAAACTGATAATGTTCCACTTATGTGCTTTTAACTGCTATAACATGCATACATGCCAAGAGAACAAGTTCAGTGAATGGGAGAGTTTGGAAGCTATGCCAGCTGTTGCTATTTCAACACAGATTGGGACCCTCAAATACCATAATTTGTTGGTCAATTTACGGGTACTTCTCAGCCTCTGCGATACTAATCGCACAATATTAATTTAACCATCTTTGTATCACTAAAATGTAGTTTTAAACGTTATTCAGGGACACTGTGTGTGTGCGCATGCAAATGCGTGCGTGTAAATATTTTCTTTTCCAAAATGTTTCTTAAATGGTCCCGTTCATTAACATCTTTGTCACCATTTACAATTTTTCAAATTTCAATTTTGGAAAATTAAAAAAAATAATAAAAATAAATGTTTACTGTACTTTATTGCTTTCAATATTACTTACATGAAATTTGAAGTGCCAAAAACAGATATCAAAAATGTATATTAATTGTATTTTTTTTTTAAAGATTTTATTTTCAAAAAGAAATTGAAAATAGAAATACTAAATGTATTATGCCATTAAATTAAAAACCACGCAAACAAAATAGCTGACATCTAGTTTAGGCAATCATTCACAGGGGAAGGGGAGGGGGGGGGGGTGGATCTAGGATTTTATATAGAAAAAAAAGTTCTATGACCAAAAAATTGTAAGGAATCACACTGATAATGATTTTAAAACGTACTATTTAATTCACAGCACTGATGAGTTGTGGAGATGCAATTATTACTTGGCAAGTCACAATATTAAAAATAAAACAAAAATAGCGGAAATTCATTAAAAAAATGTGGCAGTGACAGTTTGAAAACTGCATCGCCTGTGCCAAGGCCGGCCTACTCATCCCGCCACTAAGACATATTTGGATCTAAATGGAGGCCGCACTATCGACACATTGTTTCGGCGCATGCACAAATGCTCATAGAACTCTAGTACTGCCTTCTTCTAGACTACTTCTCCACGTCTCCAAGTCGAATTTCTCTCGTCTCGCGTCAAATATATTTACGTTCTTACATGAACTTGACATTCGTGAATTGCGTAGTCCCGGAACTCCTAATTTATTATTATGTAATATACTGACTGTGAGAGCAATTACTTGCAACCACTTATATATGTAATTATTGACAATTTTAGCTAAGAACGTCAAAAAGTGGCGTTTTTGACTGGTTGAACGTCAGTATACGCTATAGTGCTGCTATCTATCCTCCATCTTGTGAACGTTCATACACTTGGCGCTATCTGTCCTCTCTGCACGCTACTTCTAACTACGTTCGCGTACAATAATTTGTTTACTTAGTATCAAACATCGAGGAATTGTTTTGACATTACTTTTAATTAATGCCGAAGTTATATATAACAGTGCAGTGAGTAAGTACATCAGCTTTATCCTTCCTGCTTAGATGAATAATTTACATAGGCGTTGTGCTGGCTAGTAAAGGCTAGGCTACCTTCGTAATAACACGGTCACAGCACGCAAATAGCACAGCAGTACACAAACAGCACAGAATACCATGCTACATTCGCGCACAACATAGAAGTGTTTGAAATTATTTGAGAGACTATTTACTGTGTTAAATTGCTTTATTCTCCGCTTTCGTAACTAAATAAAATCATTATATTTATTGTTGTTCTTCGTGCGTGTAGCACTAAACATGTTCCGGTCATACCTCAGTAACAGAATGCAACAGGTCTGCCTTACACAACTAGATGAAAAAATCACCATACTGAATACATATCTGATTGCAAAGCAGTTAAAGTAGGAGTCCCTCAAGGTTCCATATTGGGCCCAGTATTGTTTTTAATCTATATAAATGACCTTCCGTTGAATATAAGAGCAGGAAAAGTAATCATGTTTGCAGATGATACCTCACTTATTACAACTGAGAATAACAATGAAGACCTACAAAGAAACATAAAAATGGCAATATATGAAATGGAATCATGGTTTAGTGTAAATAAACTAACACTTAATATAAGTAAATCTTCTCTAATATTTTTCTAAAAAAAAAATAACAAATGTAATAAAAGTGATGTAGGAACTACTATAAAAATTAACGATGAACTTTTGCCTGTCGTAAATAATACCAAACTACTGGACTTAACAATAGATAATAACTTGAACTGGAAAACACACACTAATCTACTATGTAACAAGCTAAGTGGTCTGTGTTTTCTATATTATTAAATAAAAAAACAGGTTCACTAGACATTATATAAGCTCTTCATTTTGCAAATATTAGCTCCTTGTTGGTATAATGGAATAATATTTTGGGGTATGTCCAAGCATTGGAAAAGGGTATTCAGATTACAAAAGAAAATCATCAGGATTATTTCCAATATAAAAACTCCAAATTCTTGCATAAAACATTTCAAAAACCTAAAAATCTTGACAGTACCTAGTCTCTATATCTATCATTCTATTATTTGTAGACTAGCTAACAAAAACTATGTAACCAATCAAGATGTGCACACACATGACACAAGACATAAGACCAAACTACATTCCATATTTCACAGAACTAATAAATTAAAAAATATTTCTTATTTGGCAGCTGTAAAACTCATTAATAAACTTCCCCCACAGTTACAGTATGTACTTAAAAATGAGAAATTCTCTTGTTTTAAGTTGCATTTAAAAAAGTATCTCACAGAAAAGGTAATTTACAATGTTGAAGAATATTATTAATATTTTTTTTATGCTTGAACAGCTGTTACTTTTGTGAAGTGTTCAGCCACTTCCCCATCTTGGTTAAATCTTTAAAAGGTGTTTTTATTTTTGTATTTAAATTTATGTTATGTAAATCTTTCTTAACAGGCTATATGCCATTTTTAGGGTGAGTTTGTCAGGTGTCCGGTATGATACAACAGAATTCAATAACCTAGTAATTGGGGACATGTTAATTTAAATTCACCTTT
>PNEQ01001051.1:0-21844 GCA_003012365.1 Medauroidea extradentata | reverse complement strand
TCATCCTTTACCTTCAGTACCTGGAGATACAGTTTAAATTTTTGTTTCCAAAACGTCCAGTTTTGGTCAAGATTTCCTTCAACAACAAGTTGATCGGGCGGTCGAGCGAACTTATCCATCTTGGTCAAGTAGAAACAACAACCTTAGTGTTATTCAAGCATACTAATTTCCGTCACGTCGAGACTAGACACAAAAAAAATTAACCCCGTACCTGATACCATGTCAGATACTTTAATGAAACAGCGTACGCAAGTTGACAACGTCTTTTTATTGCAACTTTGTTACATCTCAGCCATCTTGGTTTTCACCATGATGATGCGTCCACACACAGCATGCAACTCAAAACATCTGACTAGCACCTTACAAGGTGCCAACACAACACATTTTAAACATATCTTACAATCTATTTATGTTTCTGTTATTGCATTAATTAATTTCTCGCAAAATGCTACGGAATTCGGGGTCCAACTAGAAGCACTTTGCAGAAAAAATGCAATTTTAAAATTTTAGTAGAAGAGTCGCTATAGATTTTACGAAGGTACCGATTTTATGAATGTGATGAGAGGAACTGTGAGTATTCGTAAAATCGAGGGTCTAGAGTACGTAGGCTACATAACAGATATTACTAGTGTTGCCCTGTATTGCATCCATTTTTGTTGCCTTATCTAGGTAAACCAGCATGAATTGCAAGGACTTGTCTTAAGTGTGTCAAAGATAGGTGTGCGATAGTGGTAACTCACGTGCATGCGCCAAGGAGAGCGCCCACAGCCGCAGATAGGAGGCGGTGTGCGAGATGGTACTGAGCACGTACTCCACTGTGTGTATGGCCTGATAGATCATGATCTCCGACATCGGTTCCAGCTCCTCGCCTCCTTCCTCATGCTCCTACAATTATGACAGCATACAGTTTATTATTTATACAGTCGGCCTAAAGTACAGTTTTAGATACCTGTGTTTCAAAAAGTGAGTTTCGAATGTGGTGTAAATAGTGCAAAAGTTAGGTTTTATTGCTGAGGGAAACCAGAGTTTCTAATTCAAGTTCTGGGATTAAAGTTAGATTTCATGTGTGGTATAAGTGAAATTGGGGTGCCATAACTAATTATGGCATGGAGAGTACTACTGTAACCAATTATAGAACCATCAAGTGCAAAAAATATTTTAGCAACATTTGAGAGAAATATAACCTTTACGTAAATTTTTATGAATGTATGAAAATAAGAAAATGTAATGTGTTCTCAGAACGTATAAGGATTACTAATATAAATGTTAAATGTTTCTGTAATTTTCGTACTCCTTTGTAAACAAAAAGTTTAAAATAAATCTTGTGAATGTTTATACTCATGTTATTTTCTGCCAATTCTAGGTAACAAAACAAAAGTTTATCAAACTCTATTTTGGCATTGTGGTGTAAACACTTTGCCCAAACCTTGGTTCTTAAATTAGACTTTTGGGTGAAAGTACAAATGTACAGATACACACTTAACCTTACCAGGAACTCCTTTCGATGCACCAACATAGTTTCAAATACCGTATTTCAACAATTTTATGATAAATACCTTTCATACGAAGCAAGATGGGCCTACTAGTAAAACTCATACAAAATTTCAGCTTTGAAATATTATGCAGATTTTACACAAGGCAAGTACTGTAGTGCTACCTTCTTTACATCGGGCGCGCGCGTGCGCACACAAACACACAAACACACACACACGCGCACACACACACACACACACACGTAGAGATGGGAGACTAGTTCACAGGGTTATTAATCGTGGGTTCGAAGCACGCGTTATAAATAAGAAGGGCGGCGAGTAGGTGATGAGCGGGTTTATTCCAGGTACTACTTCTTTAAACAACAGTTGCAATTATGGTCGGCGGACCACGTGGTGGCTACAAAATTACATCAGTCTTTATCTCATCCATCCTTCATCATCCTGACCTGAAAGTTGCCTTATTCAGTTCGTGACGAGAGCCCGAAACAGCGTTCACGGCAATTTTTGGGTTAGCGGCGCTAACAGACACCTAGCTGTGTCCGGAATGTGCCACGTGGTAGATAAACTTAGCTTACGTCCTCGCTGTTTGCCAGCGTCACTTGCCTGCACACATATGACGATAGTGCGAAAACATACGTCACACGGAAAGAGCGGTAAGAATAGATGGTTAAAATCCAGATTTGCTTACGCCCCAGGCACTGCCCTTGCCACATGGCTATCTTACGCTCCGACATGCCTGGCACCCTCGTTCCACGCCGGCAGGTACAAGACAAGAGAATAATCCCGCAAGAACATCGCTAGGTGGCAGCTACTTTGGCCGCACTCGGCCTGCTTCGGCTACCCTTGTCACTCCCTGATCATTTACACGGAACATTTTCAATATCTTATTTAAGGCAAATAACTGTTAAAAACATTTTATACATTTCCACAAATATCTTATGTTTATTTAAAACCTGCCACGTGGTTGCAAAATACTACCAGTTACTTTAAATGCTAGGTAACATAAACATAGGACTTAATTACCTAAACACAATAACACATGAACTTAAAATTACATCCACTAGCATAGGACAGTCTTGTAGGATAGCCGGGCGACTGTTTCTTCCAGAAAAATAAATATTATTTAAATAACTTCCTTGAATTGCACATAAAAAGAAATCAATGATGGACTTGGCATTAGTACTCAGGCACTTACCAGCAAACCAATATATCCCAGTATTTATTAAAGACTGGAAAACAACATACTTTAAGCCATACAACCAAAAGGAAACCTGCTGGTAAGGACAGGCACTTCACAGTACATATGTGAAAAACTAATGTGAAATGGCATCCTTTCATGTGAGTATTTCTCAAGCAAGGTGGATCTCTAATAAAATCAGGAAACACACAGCATGTCCTATTTTTCAGTGAGAGATCCCGCTACTTGCACGGAAGGAAGGATTATATTGGTTGTTCTGTGCTGGTCATGTGACCAATTGTACGCTGGTCATTGAGATGAGAGTAAATCATAATTGAACTATGCTAAGACGAATTTAGCAAGTGAAATATCTGTCAATAACACCTTTTTAATTCAGAGGTGGTAACTATAAGCAGAAATAGCATGGGTATTAACAATACATTGTACCAAACTACTAATTTTAGCATGTTTGTGTTTGTTGGAAAACTAAATGTTAGTATTTTTGCTAAAATAAAGTAGTACCGGATATTTAAAATCTTGCTTTTTTGTAAATGCTGCTTTAAAATAAATACCATTCAAGAATTTCTCCTGCAAGGTTAATCTTGTATAATATCGGAAGATACAACAGGTAATCATTTTTGGTGCAAGGTCTTGTAAGTTGCACAGAACGAAGAATTCTATTAGACATTTTGTAACGGTCATATGACTGTCATAGCGATTGGAGTCAATCATAGTTAAGTTATGCGAAGAGGAATTTGGTGAATCATATTGCCATCATTGACAAGTTTATTTAAAAACATGATTGGCCTCAGAAAGGAGAATTACATAGGTATTCAGAAAATCAAAATACTGTAACAAATTATTACATTTAGCATTTGTTTTGGAAATAAATATTATATTTTTGCTAACTTGTTGATTACTGGTACTGAATATTTACGGAGGCCACTAACCAGTCTCCTCTAAAAGGAGAACTTCCTACAAGATATTTGTGTGAAATGTTTTTCAATGGTATTGTTTTGACAGTCTTGCAAGTTGTGCTCTCGTTCGATATTAACTCTTGCTTCGAGCAAAATGTTCTTGAATGTACCTGTCATTCATGCAGTGAGAGTCTGTATGAGTTTAGCAGACTAGGTTCAGCCAGTTCTCTTCCTAGAAAATGGCAGTTGTTGAAACTATAAAAAACCTAAAGTTATTCCACGGAACTACTCACTGGTATAGTCTAATACAAAATGAGTGAACTTATCCGACAGGTATGTGCTGGGATAGTGCTGTGCAGTCTGTTGTGGATCACTAGTTGGGCGCCAATATTTTTTGAGCTGCCAACGTAATTTCACCCTCGTTCACACTTCCAGTGAGCTGATTCATAGATTCACAAATAAATAACTGCAGTATGATTTAATTTATAATATGATACTTGTGAGCTGCAAATAAAGTGCACTTGTTCATAGAACATATTACAATTATAGCCACTCTCAAAGGGATATTTCTAGGATTATCACTGTCTGAATCCAGCTAACTAAACTGGTTCATGAAATGAGGCACAGGCATATTAAGGTATGTACCATACAGTTTTTTACACCACCAGCATAACTGATGTCTATGTTGTATTGAGTGTTGAGTATGGTAATTTTACGTAATAACTGCAAACCCACCAAGAAGTGAACTATTTGATGATATCTATCAACTTACAAGTACTGTAATCAGCCTATTAAAATATCAAACTTCTTTTCTACAAAATAAGAGTTTGTGTTTAAATAACAGGCCTATGCAATAATTTCTCATTAAATTACTATGAAGTGACTTTATTGGTTATGTTGTTGCCAGAAGATAATTTGCATACAGAAAATGCACAGCGTTATATTTTATTGCATACTGTTTTCTGGTTTTTGTTTTCAAGTAGTCTTGTTATACCCAGTGAGGCCTACACCCTTGAACATATCAGTTTACTTAAACCGTGTTTGAATTGGCAAATTTCGTAGATAAAACTGTCATGTGACGCACATAGTTTTGTATCTAAAAACTATGACCTATTTTGTCAACTTTCATTTTGTATGTAATGGACACTGACAAAACCTGGGGGGGAGGGGGGAAAAGGGCCGGACACTGCCTTAAACTAAACCAGTAGTGAATCCAGCATTGTCTCAGTGGGAGTGGGCCCTTCCTTAAAAAACATAAGCAGAGGGGTCTACATATACAAACACACACAGGGAGAGACAGACAGGGACAGAAATAGAGGGACACACACAGAGAGAGTCTGTCTCTC
Source organism: Medauroidea extradentata (assembly GCA_003012365.1). Taxonomy (NCBI): domain Eukaryota; kingdom Metazoa; phylum Arthropoda; class Insecta; order Phasmatodea; family Phasmatidae; genus Medauroidea; species Medauroidea extradentata. Next base: position 16,911 of record PNEQ01001051.1, on the reverse strand, counting down.
TCTCTATCTCTCTCTTTTTTCTAGTTAGTTTTTTTTTTTTTTTTTCAGGATCTCTTAACTGCTCTCTTAAGCCAAAAAGTATATTACCCCTTTTTAAATAACCTATATATTTGCAATACTTTTTTACATGTTGGAATATCAAAAAACTGTTATTCATACATTGTTAACAAAGGTGTATCTCAACCTATTGATGCACGACTTTGTTCAGAATTGGAACATGTAGGAGTTGGCAGACATGTTCCCTACGCAAAATTATAGCAGTATCTCATGTAAAAATAGCCTAATGCTAACAAAGTTAGGCACATCTCAAAAAATATTTGTAATTCTATACAAAATAGCCATTTCCTAGGCAAAAAAGTCATATCTTTGAGATACGCCTCATTTGCTTACTTTTGTGCAGTAAATATCAACTGCCACATGCTTAGCAGTATTGCCGTAACTGTCAGATATGACTCTTCTGTATAGGAACAGTTCTCTCTCATTAATAGCTGGTAGCTAGTCACGTTCATCTTTGGTGGTTTTGCTAGCTAGTCATAGTTTGACATTATATTAAATGTTTAGTTCACAAAGGATATCCTTTTTAATGAGGACCTGTTCGTGATGGTATATACTTCAAAATTGATATTTTCAAAGATGCTAATTGTAATGTAATTGTATTGAATGAAAATGTGAAACGTAAGTGCATGTTGGCTCTTAGTCTAGTTTGTTATTACTGGTGTTTGTTACAACCAAACATAAACAACACACAAATTAGGCAAAATTGTTTCGCGGCCATACTTGCATGATCAACATAGTATATGTATATCTACAATATACATATACTATCTACAATTCCATATAAAAATAACTTCAATGAAGAGTATCGTGAAATTAACATTATGAATGCTAGCATTACAAAAATAATGTGTTTCCCAAGCCAAAATTACAAACTGCATTCAAGGGGATCCCAGCAGAGAAAAAGACCACTATCATCAAAAATCTTGGTAGGCTCATTGGGAAAACTTGATTGAAGTTTTGGGAATCCTGGAATTAATGTTGATAAGAATCCTGAAACATCTTGAAATGAATCCTGGAATGAATTTGATATGTATTCTGAAACATCCTGTAATGAATCTGATATGAATGTAAATGTAAATTAGGGTAAGAATCAAGATTTTTTTTAAAGGTGATATGTGTAGTTGTGAAGTGATACTAGTGAGCTATTTGGAGGTGTTGACAACCACTTCTCCTATCTTCAGCAGTCACGATGATGAAACTTCAGGCGTGTTAGTGATTTATTTAGTAGTGACAATGGTAATCAAGATCTTTTTGCAGACAATGGTAACTAAGATCTTTTTGCAGATGCTTTGAAAGTGCCTAAGAGCTGTTTGCTAGCCTTGGTGAACCCTTCTGCTGTGATTAGAAGTTCTTCATCCATGTTGTCGACCTCCCCAACTGCTGCTGCGACCATTCACCTCCTGATGGCTACATCTTCACCTGTGACTGTGCTCACTTTACACATAGTAATGAACTGTTCACCATTGTTCACAAGCACGTTAGCTGAGATTTGTTAATATTTTACATAATGGTGGCTGCAGTATTTGCTCAAGCATATGTGATTGGCGGCTGTAAAGGGAGAAGTATTTTTATGTACATGAATTGCCAAAGGCATGGTGGGTTGGTTATGGGTGGGAGAAAAGGGTAGAAGTGGTAGTGTGTCAGGGTGAGGGGGTATGTATAAACTGCATAGTTACATGTAAACAGCTCAGTTACTTTGGGAGGGATGCTGTTCAGATGCTGTATACTATGCTTTTAAATAGTTTGCTCAAATTGGGGTTGAATAGTGGACTTCTTGCATGGAAGTATTGTAATTAAAATACTGTATTTGTATTAGTATTTAAACGTTTATTTGATGTATTGCAAATTGAACGAGTTGGGTTAAGTTGGTAAGCGGGGGTAGGGAATTTAGTCATCGGGGTCTACAGGAAAACATTGTGCATGTTGTTACGTATTACCATAAAAATATATTAAATTTTTTTTAGATAAAAAAATATTATCAAGAAATATATTGGCTGTGGCTAGGCTGGTACTGAAAAGAATTTCGGCTGTTGATATTGATGCTCAAAGCTGAAGCCTCAGTCTGTGACCCATGCGTCTCTGGGTCATTCAGCCGAATTGAGAAGACATCAGGGTTAGTTATGTAAATTTTTTGGGGAGAGGAATAAAAAAAAAAAAAGAGAAATTTGGATATTTTTGAGGATAAAAAGGGTCATTCTGAGGGAAAAGGAGGGAAAAAAGATGGGAATCACGAGTGATGTCATCCAAGATGGTGGGTTTCACCACCGCCAAGCCCCTTCCTCAAGAAGAACATAAACATACCACTTACAGGGAAAAAGAGGGAAAAGATGGCAGTCGAGAGTGACGTCATCTAAGATGGCATGTTTCACTACATTACCACCTCCTAGCCCCTTCCACAAAAGGAACATAAACATACCACTCACAAAATTAAATAATTAAGTATTTATTGAAGTCACTGCAATGTCATGAAGCAAGTATGTTTAGATGCATTCTTTTGGATTTTTTAAAATAATAATTTAAATATTAGTGAGCCGCATGGTCCATTTAAAAGGCATTATTTCTATTCCAACACCAAGAAAAATATTTTGTATAGAGGTCTATTGCACAAGTTTTATAAAAATTAAAATTTTATTTAATTTTTGATTGTTAAAGCAATTTTCCACTACTATCATTATCATCTTACTTTGACTATTGTAAATTGCATTTTAAAAAAATATGCAACGGGTAGGCTAAAATTTTGAAAATAATTTTAAATAATTAATAAGCATCCTTAAGAACATTTCTTGATAGGAAAACTTATGTCAGTTGAGCACCTTAGAGGGTATGAGTCGAATTTTGTGCATGTCAGTGCTGACCTAAACAGCTGCATGCTCCCAGGCTGTTATCATGTTTGTATTCTGATTACACTAAATTAAAAGCCATTACACCATTATATTCCAGCAAATTGTTGCCAACATGTCTAGTTATTACTCTATCTTTATATGTACTTACTTCTCTCTCAGGAAATATACACAAAACTCATACAGATTCATTGATTTTTCACTGAAGCAGTACAATCCGTTTTCATTATTTTTTGACATGTAATTGTAAGGGCTGAAATATACAAACATTGATAAGCACATTCAGTGAAAAACATCTTAGAGACAAGGAAATTTCGCATTCAAAGACCCGCCGGCTGTACTCCACAATCCTGTGTAAACTCTTTCTTCAGCTATGTGTCCACTGGCTGCTGGTCCAGTAAGAGGCCAGTTGTATATCTGACGATGTAGTGTGGGAGTCGATGAGTGTTTTCATGCAGGCCTGCTATGGTTTGCAGTCCTCAAGGAAAGAGTTTCAGTAACAGAGACCCAATCACAAAAGTAATTAACGTGTACAGGAGTTTGAAATCTAAGGTCTTTTGAAATTAATCTTCAAAATTTCCGGGTGGCTTGATAAGTTTTTGACAAAATAGAACACAGGTTGGTGCTTAGCTGAGTATTTCCTGTGAGTTAGAGGAGTTCTCTGATGCACAGAAAGAAAGAAAGCTATACTCACGGAGTGTTTGGACATCTTCCTGGTGAAGTGGTGATAGAGGGGCATGCCAAACAGCATGACTGGGATGCAGATCACGACACCGATCACGAGCACCACGTGCAGCATGTCCTGGCCATTGAACATGTACTCCTTGCATCCAGCCGCCACGGTGTTATGCCCAAACAGCATCATGTTGATGAAGAGGATGAGGACTGAAGGAGCGCAGCCGGGACTTGTATCCAACGCTATGTGTCAACACCACCACACCAACAATCAGATTTTTCTGTCAGAGGTTCTGGGCTACAATCATCCTAATATCGTGTACTGGGCTCATATTCTGGTTACAGAGCCATGTGGTGCAACTGTGACAAATTGGGCTTGCATTAGGGACGACCTGGCTGCGGCCATCCTGATTTCAGTTTCCCATTGTTCCCCAAAAATCACTCCAGGCGAATTTTGGGATGGTTCCTTGCCTCATTTCTTAGTTCCTATCATTGCGATACAGTTGTATGTAACTGTCTCTGATGACCTCGCTGTCAACGACACATAAACCCCACTTACATTACCTCACCCATCATAGTCTATCTTGACTGTGGTCCCACCTCCTCAATCTGAGCAGAGCCACTTTAACGATTTTACAAGCAGGCATCACTAAGGGATCCACATAAAAAAACTGTTTGACATTAAAAAATCTTTGACTTTATTGTAAAAGGCGTCGACATGGGTTTTGAATACGTTTATGATTTTCAGTTCTTAACTTATTTTTACCTCATCCATTTATTTATTAACTTACAAGTACTTTATAGTAGCTATATGTTTTCAGTTAGAAAATTGTTTTAAATTACGATTTTTGCATTTTCATTTTCAAAAACTTTCCTGTAGAGGGTCCCCAAAAATCTTTTTTAAGGGCTAAATGGAGATCCAATGTTAAAAAGCAATGTATCAATGGATCAATTTTAAACACAACTCTTACAGACAAAAATGTATACATAAGATTTCTAACGGAAACATTGGAAATGGGAAGTTCTATGACCTTCAGCAATGTGCATTCACTAGTGCAAGTTTTATTCGGGTTGACAATTTACTGAGCGTAGTTAAGTTAATGTTGCCTATTAGAATGTCAGTATTGTCATCTTTACCCACATTTAAGCATCACCTACTTAAAACACACGTTGTTACAATACCTCCACAACAATCAGAGTTAAACAGTGTGTGACCATAATGAACCACAATATCCCGTTCACTGGATAAGATGGGTCAGACCTATTTCATGGCCACCAAGCTTGCCTGAACTTACCCCATTAGAATATTAGCTGTGTGTACTCCTCAAGGCGTTGGAAAACGAGATACATATTGAACCCAAGAAGACTTGTTAGTAAGGGTCGTAGCTGCTTTCGAAGAGGTGCTAGACATGCCAGGTGAAGAAAGGGTATGCCAGTCTCTAATCTACTACACTTCCTGGCATTACTGCAATGAGGCTGGAGGGGGGAGGGGCACATATTGAACACTTGCTGGTATGAACACCAACTACCACACATGCAAAACCTACAGTGGCAAAGTGTGGTTGAGTTTCAACAGAAGATGTATTAGATCTGACTATACGTGATTAGCATGTAGCACTGACACACCTGCGGGAATTAACCAATAAGCTATTTTCCTGTTACTGAGGTCATGTTACTTGATAATTAGTTTCTCACCTCTTGAATACTTTTGGCAGGATATTTACCTGCTATAGCCTGCACAGTATAAGTTTGCCTGATTTTGACATTTCTCTTCTGAGAAATTGTGTGGCAACTCCATTGTTTTGACCTTCAAACTATCCTGACTTTCTGGAAAAACAGGTTCTCTGTAATCCTGTTTTAAGATGCTCTTCTCAGTAGAGAAATGTCAAAATTAGGCAAACTTACACTGTATAAACTAAACTGATAATCTAATGGTTCCACAGACAGCTCAGAGTTATGTACAATAATTGCTAAGTACAGATTACTTTGGAATACATTCATGCTTTGAAGCTGAAAATCTGTTTGAATAAATTTTGACTAACCAAAGGTTAACATTACTAAAAAGTAGCACTGTCTGCACAATAATTTACAATCCACTGTTTCCTCTGATCACATGACTAATTAATTCATTCAAACATTTAGATTACTTGCTTACACGTGAGCCAGCATGTGCCTATCAATTCACTAGAACATTGTACTGTAACAACTTAAACATTTGGGTGTGTTTTACTCAAAAATAGTTGGTCCTAGAGTTTTACAACATGAGTGTTGTAATTATTTACGAGACACTGTCTAACACCATGGTCTCAAACATCACATTTGGGTTACAGTAAATGTTTTGAATGTAATAACAGGAGAAAACTGGTATTTTTTACTGTACGGGGGGGGGGGGGGGGGGGGGGGGGGGCGGAGTGAGTATGACATACCAAACTTATATTTTTATCCAAGAGCATGGTATAATTAATTAATTTAACACATTTTGTTTCTCTAAGACAAGTAATTTTTATCCATATAATGTACTTCACAAACTCCACTTTTTAGAGAATCTACAGACATTAAATATTTGGGATGGACCTTGAACGTATCAGAAATTTCTTCACTTCAGCAGTCACCTGTTGCAGTTAAATCACGTACATTGTGTTGTTTGACATCTAACCAAGTGCTATAAAACAGTTTGAGTTGCTACATCTTCTGTTTCCACTACTGTGAGAATTGTAGATTACTTAAAATATTTCAGTTCTAGAAAGTCTGTACGTACGTACTCCACATAGGCTTCTTTATACATTACCACACCTAAACAATTTTGGATACTGATAGCAATGAATCCCAAACTATTAATTATGACTATCGTATAGATACATATGGTACCAAAATTTTTCTTACCATCAACTAATTCAATGTCACTTATGGACAGAATATATTCAAAGTTAAAAAGTTATTATGAAGAACTTACGATTCTGAGGGCCATATAAGATCCATTTTGCGAACATCAGGATCACCAAATAGCCAAACAAGAGCATAAGAAACAAGACCTGGGGCACAAACACCAGCAAGATTTTTGCTTTTGTCTGCAAATGCCTGCAACAAGTAACATGAATTATCACAACAGAGCAGCAATAAAAGTGTGATAATACGTTACACACATACATGCAAGCATGCAAAATTAAATCATTAATATTTTAACACCAGACCAGCTGCTATAGGCTGTCCACTGTAAAGCAAGCAGTTTAAAAGAGTATATTGTCAATAAAAGTAGTAATAAAAATATATTTAATTTTAGCCCCAGAGGTTGACTGTTGCATACAGTGAAATATGTAGAAGGATTTTAATATTTTATTCGCATTGACACTGATATGTCAAATAATTACGTAAATATATAAACTGGCTGAACTGAAAAAATGACTCTTTAATAAAACTGCTCACGCTACAGTGAATTGCATACAACGTCCAACAGCAATGCTTCGACTTAACACTGGGAAGGTGTCAACATCTCCCCTTTCTTGTCCATACAAAGTACACTACAGATATTCACAAATAGTTACTTGGTTAACTCAGTACAATAAGGTTTTAACCAGGGTTATTTTAATTATTTTGAAATTCTCACAGCCATAAGAATGATAATTATAAAACCAAATTATAGAAAAGTCTTTTTTAATACAGTATTTTTACATTTTTAACATACAAACTGAAACAGTTATTTTCGATCTGGTACCACTTTTGATTTTTGCAACTCACCATCACAAATGGAATGGTGTACATGGCTGGACCAGTGTTATGGATTCTTCCATTTCAAGGATGTTCAGGATGAGAGAATGTCATTTTTAATCATTTACAAACACATTTTTATACTGAGTTGTTTGCAAGAGTGGAAGTAAACATGCAGTATCCAAAAAGTGTTGGTTCAAACTGCTGTCACTATCTTTACATACTTGTTCTGTTAAATATTGAAGCCATATGCAACTCTGTCTTCTGTATACCCCGTAACTAAGCTTAAAGGAGTTGGAGTAAACTATTTTTTCCAACCATCTTGGATAACGGTTTTCTACATTTGCCAAATCCATGTTTATATTTCTTACATTCTCAAATAACCATTAGGCACTACATAATCATAAATAATCAATTGATGCTGAGAATTCATATGCAAATATTGACCAGTAGTTTGCTGAAGCTGAGTTTCAGTTCCCGACTCTCAGCGTTGAACGTTTAGGACTGATTCACAATGTGCACTTGGCAGTCGACTGCCAACTGTTAGCAGTCAAAGTTGAAATGCTTCTATTGAACTTATGCATTCAAAAAATTCAATTTTTAAAATACAGTATTTCCAAATGCAAAGTAAGCACAATATTTTCAAAACATATCTGATTAATTAACAGTGTTTGTGAACAATAATACATAAAAATAATGGCTGCTGGATTACACATTGTCAATTGTATTTGACTGCTGACTATGACTAACAAATGCACATTGTTCTTATTCTGCCCCTTAAAATTGCACTCACCAAATGTGTAGAGAATTTAACTTTAATCTTCTTGTCTGATTTATGAAGAGTTAATAGAGCCTAGGATGATAAAGCATTGATGTGAACACTAGAGTCGCATAACTTAATGTATTCCCGTAGTCTTAGAACTAGATCGGAGAAAGTTTAATGCGTGGACAGCATGCTGAGCATGAGTCTGAAATGTTAGGTTAGTTTTGCGCACCGCAGTAGGCTGCAACGCGATTCAGCATGTCCTACTGAAAATACGGTGGCTGGCGAGTGTGGGACGGAGCACTGCGCCACGCTAACATCAGGGAAGTGGTAGCCAAGCAGCTCGTGGGATCTACAGAGTAGGTAGGTAGCAGTATCTAGGGTCCTACGCGGGGAACAGGGCAGGCTTCAGGGAAGAGAGGTACTGACTTGATGACGTGTGGGTAGGTGTCTGGAAGGAAGACTGGAAATTGGGTTGTGGAATGAGCGACTAGAGAATCTTCAGTTGTGGGGGAAGAAAGATGGAGAAGGCCGAATTTTACAGAAGCGTGTCACTAAGGGTGATTGTAGCATGCCTGGGAAGAAAGAGCATGACTGCATAAGAGGGAAGTGGAGAGGAGACAGAGAAGAGAGAACTAAGAGAGGGTTGTTGAGTGATGCCTGCAGCCAGCAATGGACGTGATTGAGAGCATTTAGCATTTTATGTAGTTTCGAGGGACCTGGGAGGAGGTCGTACGGGCTTTTAAAGATGTAGCATACAGCTAAGTATGTATCATTTTCCTCCTTTTTCAATTTCTTTTGCCTTGTAGGTAGTATTGTTAGTGAGAAAGGATAGATCTGTTGGTAATGTAGGAAGAGTAGCAGTTATGACTGCGGAGAGAGTAGGCGAGCGGAACAGAAAGCAGGCTTGAGAGACTCCAAGGTGAGTGCAGCGTAAAAATGTATGGGCAAGGACTTAGGCTTAGGAGACGCAGGAGCTGGGCACTCAGCCACGTAGGAGGCTCGTAAAGTAACATCATCTATAATTTTAATTGGTTTTCGGAACTGCAGACAGTAAGTGATATCGGTAAATGTCGACTGTTAGAAATTGTATCATTTTAATGTTAGCTGGTTCTTCAATTTAGTTCTACAATGTGTAGAGCGATAGGAGTACAGAACCAAAGAACTTTATGTAATGATGATGTTTTCACAAAGTAGTCTGTTGATATGAGTCAGTCATTTATTTTCATTTAATGGATGTTAGTGTGATGATAAAGCAGGTTTTGTAATGTTAAATAGTTGGTCTAAAGATAATCGGAGAGTTTTCTTGTAATTTTTATGTACAGCAAGAGGTTGTCAAGTTCTATATGCTGTAAAGTACAGTATGTATGATGAATTAAGGCAGATTCACTGAGTTCTACCCTACAGCAAATGTTAACTAAATAATTTAATTTGTTAACTTCTCTGGAATTGTCTCCGAATTAAAGAAAGTTATGCAGACTGACCAGTAGAACAAGACTTAAGTATTTTCTTGGCCATTGTTTATTAACATTTCACTAAGGAAACGTAGTGGTTTTATTAGTTATTCATGTTTACCAACTTTGTGAAGCAAGGAAATGGAATATCATTTGTGGGTTTAATTAAATATAGATATTGAAATGCCCAAATTAATTTTTGTTGTTCTTTCTAATTATACTCTGCCTGTCCTGCCCAGTAAGTGTTTGTTTTAATTTAGAGTCACTGTAGTAGAGATTATTTACCTTTGATGATGATTAGTGTGGCTTGGCTATTATTATTTTTCTATAGTTTTTTAATGCTTACTACTTTGCACCAAACCACAACCTCACCATTTGGCCATTGTAACGATCCTGGAGACTCTCACAATGCGATGTATGTGTTTTTTTTTTGTGAGTATTGTTGTTTCATAAGTGAGTTAGTTTGAGCTATACAGTCAGGGAAAATGAGCCCCCATGTTAACCCCAGTTTGAGGCATTTTTCCCTCTATTTGCTGTGAAGTAAATTGTCTATTTTCATTTACACCCCTATAATTTTATTCTTGGTCTCGGTGCTGCCTTGTCTTCTTTAAGTGGCTCAGTTACAATATTAACACGAAACACAAGATGAATATGTATACACACCTTCAATTGAATTGAATAGCTGCAAGTAAAAAGGGGTATGCATTATAGTATTCAGTGCAATCTACATTGCATTTTGATAAGGGCAACACTGCCGTGCGCACACACTGTCTGATCACTTCTATGTGCATGGCACTTGACTGACTCTCAGTGTGCAAGCTGTGATCTAGTCATTTTAGTGGAGGAAAGTACGCAGCAAAATTCACTGTAAAAGTTTTGATTCAATTCGTATCTGTCTTGATATTAGATTTTAAGATACTCGTAAAGAAAAGAGGAAAACCTTCTATAGCTATGTTGGCGGGCTTAGAAAATATATATTTTTTAAATATGTGTAAATTTTTTAAAATAATTAATAGCCATCTTCTGAAAAGTGTTACATGTTTAATAGTTAAAATAAAAAATATGTTAAATAGTTTAACTAAGAAAGATGTGGATATATCAGATCAGCTTCAACGCAGGTCAATTGTCAGGTAGGTGGCATCCTTAAGATACATTTTAACCGAGCAGTAACTTTGCCACAGTTAATGGCATAAGACTATGTATCTGTAAAGGTGTAATTATTGTAGGAAGACCAAAGCCTTCCTTTTACTGTGCTGTGTGTGAAACAGGTACTACTCACCACACAGCTGTAACGAGTGCATAGCACAGACTTAAAAACAATACAGAAAGAAAGAGAGAGCGACAAAGAATGTACAATACGACGTGTGCCTAGCACACCCTCCCACTAGTCTATTTGCAGCACTGTACTTATTTAATACAGCCTACACTCAGTGCATGTTGTAAATCATGAATATTACCTTTAAAAATATATTTCTTTAAATTTACTCTTTAATTGCAACTTTTTTCAAGAGTCTTATTAATGCCTTAATGTTTTTAACAAAATGTGGTTTAATATTTTGTCCATTTTTAGTTGCCATTATTATTGTTGCATCAGCTATTCTATATCTTTGTATCCTTCCGCTTGAACATGATGTAACAGAGAACAATAAACCAACATAAGACATTTCAGAATACCAGTAATGTTTTGATATGTTTTTACTGTTTTTCCCGTGACTAATTTGCACCGTGCGAAGTCAGCCCCCCTCGCGGAGCTGGCTTGGTGACACCGAACGCCATGTTAGTGAGTCAAAATCTGACGTGCGGAGGAGATAGACATCTCATATACCCCGGGTGCTTCACCAGTTTTGCATCAGTCATTTTTAGTTTCAATAGTTTAGTTTTAATTACCAGAACCGTTTTTGTTGTTGTTTTTGACCCGGGACTCCTCACCCCCTGCCGGCCGTCGCATCCAGGGGCTTAAATATACACCTTAAATACACCACTAGCGTAGTGCTGTTTTGCCAGCGTAGAGGAAAGGTTTGTGCTCCAGGCCCGTTTAACTGGCGTTGGCCTTCTGCAGACACCAGTCTATTGCTTGGAGTAAACTATGGAAACTATTCACGTCTTTTATTTTATTGTGTTGTTGCTCACCCCGTCCCTAGTGATACGTAATGTACATTTGAGTGTGTTGTGGCATGGAGACTGGCCCTAACAAGTCTCCGAAGAATCTGTTGTTTGGAAGGTGCAACAATTCACAGGTACATAACCTGCCCTGTGGTCGTCGGCCTGTCGACCCTAGAGTCATCAAAGGGGGTTTCCTCCGCGGCTTCCGCCGTGTACCCTTTTCCCCACTATACATATCATCTCAGCTCTCCCTGCTAGCCGGTCCATTCCCTTAACTTTGTCACCCACATCCCGTCTGACTCACCTACTGAGTCTGTGTCTTCGTCATCTATACGTTCCCCCCTTTACACCCCACGTCAAATATTAAGATATAATGCTGGTAATGTGGCTCACTAGTGGCACCTCATTGTGATATCTAGTTGTTCCACAAACAAAAATATTTGTGTAATATACTAACGAATAACAACATCAGTTAAGAATGATTCACTTACAAGTGCTGTGGTAGTGTATAACGTGCCTATGAGTAGTGCAATTTATTAATGTTTTACTCCAGAAACATACCAACATTATATAGCAACACACTGAGTTGTTCTTAGCTGTTAAAAGCTGTTGAACATAATAGTTTGCATTTATGCACAGAACTGTAGTGCCAAAATTGGTACAGGGTATACTCACGAGCAAGGTAAAATTGGTACTGGGTATACTCACGAGTAAAGTACGGCCATTTCCTGGTACCAGGTCGCCAACAGTCGTGGCAATAAATTAGTAGGAGGAAAGCAGATGGTATACTGTACTGGGCTGAATCAACGAGAGGGTATACCCGCGTATACCCCCCGACTATAGCACTATTTATGCACCCTTTCACCTACAAGTATTTTTGAAGTGACAACATTTTAAATAAAAACCTAAGTGCATCATATTAAAATAGACTCTACATGTGGTACATATTTATAACTATTAGGAATAAAAATCTGTATCTTCCACTTACATATAGTTCACTACGCTCATCACAACGCCGAATATCATGTGGATTACTCCTAATATTATAGACAGCTTCATCTTGAATGAATTCTGGAAGATGATCTTGTTAGTTGCAGGCTGCAACATTAAGAAATACAAAAATTAATTTTAGTTTCTGAATTTGCAGAATTTTGAGGGTATAATACACAAATCAACAATAAATGCTGGCTTCTTGAAGCATATGTGCTAATATAAAAAGAAGTACAAACCTATACAACAGCTTCGGTCAAATTTATGAGCATACGTTTTTCCTAAGTAGTGAATTCCTGATGCAAAAATTTGTACAGTTTACTTTGACACAACATATTACGCTAAATGAATGTGTCTCTGGCAAAATATTCGTTTATTTAGTTGACAAAATTTGTTAGCTAGAATTTTTTTCTTTTCTATACTGACTTTCAGCAATCAAAACATTTTAACCGACATTTTTAGATTTTATATGAGCACCACGTCCTCTAAGTTTATCTACTGATTAACAAAGAGATGCACATTATTCAGTAAAAGAGCATACAACGTAGTTATTATATCAAGCTCTGATCAAAATGAGAAGAAAAAGATCAGCAAAACATTACATTTACGAAAGTAAATATTTTCAATAATTCAACCATGTGCATGAGCACATTTCCTGTGAACAGTTATAAGCCTATATTAATTTTTTGGTGCAAAAGTTTTGTCTGGTAACTACAAATAAAAATAATGATTTATTGACATCAGCCATAAAACAGTAGTGTTAAAGTATAGTAACTTATGAAAAGTAATACTGCCAAATTTAACTTTTTCCCCTCTCTCAAGCTCCGTTTTACGTAAGCTAGGATTGTTCTTGCTGAAGAAGCATTGTGCGTTATGCTGGCTTGAAAATATATTTCCTTCTCGTTCTCTTGTGTGGTCTCCCTTTTGACCCTTTCTCAGCAGGAGGGTGAGTGGGTTTGGCCGAAGAGAGACTGCTCAGGACACGCTCACCCTATCATAAATAATAGCACATAGCGGGAGGCAGAGTGGCGTATGAACTACGAAAACACACACTCTTAGTTTCTAGTATGCAGTGATGTTATGAAATGTTTTTACGTTATGTTGTCAGGTTGAATATTGACCATGAAGCATATTAGTATGTGTGATAAGAAAGAAAGTAACTTGTTTACATATTTAGTAAACTGCCAAAACTTGAAACAGGAGACGGTGCTGCTGATAATGTGACATAGCCCACAGGTTCGTATTTATTATGTTCTTTATACTGTGAAAGTGTAAAAATTCTAAAATTTAATTTGTACGGAATAGCATTAGTTTTGTCTATATTACTGGTGACTACATTATTGTAACGAATGTATATCTCTATGTTTCTATTTATCTATGTTGTTGATGTGACATTCAAAAACTGTTATCTTGTGCTTTAACTTGTAGGTCAGTTTTTAGCTGATTAAGCCTAGGCTACATTCGTAATAACACAGTCACAGCACGCAAATAGAACAGCAGCACACAAACAGCTCAGAACACCATGCTACATTCGCACACAACATAGAAGTGACCGAAATTATTTGAGAGACTATTTACTGTGTTAAATTGCTTTATTCTCCGCTTTCGTAACTAAATAAAATCTTAATATTTGTTTTTTGTTCTTCGTGCAAAAACAATTAAAATAAATAATTACTTTTACACAACTTCGTAAATATTTAAATATACTAGCGTGGTATCCGCAACGCTTCTTGATTGGCTGCGCACAGAACAACAGAACACGGTGCACAGCGCACAGAAAAGTTAAAAATTCGTCAACTTCTTGTGCGCCGATTGTGTGCTATTTTCCTGTGCGTGTGCTGTGCGTCCATGTAGTGGCTGCTATCTATTAACACACGTTTAACTTTTGTGCATCTGTGCTGTTGCCGATGTAGCCTAGGCTTTAAAGCTTTGTTTTAGTGAAATGTTTGTTTATATTACAATTTAATCAGCTAAAAAGAAAATGGAGAAACTTTTAAAACCTGAACGATTCAATACTGACCCAAACTCCAAATGTGCTTCTCAGGAATGGGTGCATTGGTTTCGGACATTTGAAAATTTTATTAGAACATTTGAAAAATCTACAGATGAAGGAAGATAAGTTGAAAATTCTCATTAATTATGTTCATACGGTCTTCAACATTATATCTGATTGTGTTACTTATAAGAAAGCTGTTGAAGTCTTACAAACTGTATACATCAAACCCACAAATGAAGTACGTATTCGCTAGACACCAATTAGCTTCTAGGAAGCAAGAAACTGGTGAGTCAGTAGACCAATATTTGCAAAATCTTTAGTTATTATTTAGAGAGTGTAACTTTCGTGCAGTTAGTGCTAGTGAAAATAAAGACGACTTTATTTCAGATACTTTTATTAGTGGTCTTAAATCATCTGTAATACGCCAACGTCTCTTAGAGAATTATGTACTAAAGCTAGAAGAGGCTGTTTGTCAAGCTTGATGTCTGGAATCAGCGCAAAAACAGTCTCAGTTGTACTCTACTCCTAGTAAGTTCCTGAATGCTACCCATGACATTAGCAAAGAACATGAGGCAGGTATGGAATCTTCTGAATCTTCAAAATCTAACACTGTTTCTGTAGCTTCAACTCATCCAAGTAAGTGTTATTTTTGTGATTACAAAAAACATGTGCGTGAATTGTGTCCTGCCAAAAATTCTAACTGCAATAAATGTGGAAAAAAAGGGCATTTTGCAAAAGTGTGTCAGAGTATAAGCAACTATAGGAAGCCTAAAGTTTCAACTATAGCCTCTGTACCATGTTTAGCAGCAGCAGCACCAAGTTGTCTGACAAAATCACTAGTTAAAGTACGTGTTAATGGAGTAGTCGCAGATGCCTTAATTGATACTGGAAGCTCAGAAACGTTTGTAAGTAATGACTTCATTGGCAACTGTGGAGTAAAGGTTTTTCCATCTGCTAGTCAAGTAGCAATGGCATTGACAGCTTTACAATCCAAAGCAGTGGGTGACTGTTTTGTGAGTATAACTCTGGAGGGACACGACTATGAAAATATAAAGGTTGCTGTACTCCCAAATCTCTGTGCTGATGTCATAATAGGTCACGGCATGCTTTCACAGCATTCCTGGGTTAGTGTGAAATTTAGTGGAAACAAGCCACCACTAAAGATTTGCAGTTTAACTGCTGCACTAGTGGAACCACCTTTTCTCTTTCAATATCTTACACCAAATTGTCGACCTATAGCAACAAAGTCTCGTAAATATTCCCCTGAAGAATCAAAATTCATAGCAGGAGAAGTAAAGAGACTTCTTTCTGAAGGTATTATCGAGGAAAGTAGTTCTCCTTGGCGAGCTCAGATACTGATAACAGAAACCGGACAATCAAAAAAGAGAATGGTAATAGATTATTCTGAAACAATTAATCAATTTACACAGCTTGATGCGTATCCCTTGCCAAAAATAGAGGATATAGTTGCTTCAGTTTCTAAATATGATATTTTCAGTACTATTGATCTGAAAAGTACATACCACCAAATACCCATTCGTTAAGATGAAAAATTGTACACTGCTTTTGAGGCAGAAGGCCGACTTAATCAGTTTAAAAGAATTCCGTTTGGTGTCACTAACGGTGTACCATGTTTTCAACGGGTTATTAATGCAGTTATCCAAAGCGAGGGATTACAAGGCGTTTTTGCCTATTTAGATGATGTAACTGTTTGTGGAAAGTCACAGGAGGAACACGACAAGAACCTTGCAGCATTTATGACTGCTGTGAAGAAACACGGTTTAACTATTAATGAAAGGAAAAGTTGTTTTTCTCAGAAAAGCATAAAACTTCTAGGATATCTTATTAAGAATGGCACTATAAAACCTGATCCATCGAGACTTAAACCATTGTTAGATATGCCTGTTCCACAGAATATCAAGGAACTACGAAGGGTGGTAGGTAAGCTTTCTCATTATGCTCGTTGGGTGGTTCGCTTTTCTGAAAAGATCCAGGATCTAGTTAGATGTCAGTCGTTTCCTCTGCCTTCTCATGCCTTGACAGCTTTTGAAAAATTGAAAACTGACATAGCAAAGTCTGTAATAACTTCTATAGATGAAAATGAAATCTTTGTAGTAGAAACAGATGCTTCTGATTTTGCCATCGCAGCTACACTTAGTCAATGTGGAAGACCGGTAGCATTTTATTCTAGATCATTGTCTGGAATTGAACGAAAACATCCTGCTATTGAAAAAGAGGCATGTGCAATAGTAGAGGCACTGAAGAAGTGGAGGCATTATCTGATGGGTCGTCATTTCAAACTCATAACTGACCAACGGTCACTGTCGT
>PNEQ01001050.1:7936-36293 GCA_003012365.1 Medauroidea extradentata | reverse complement strand
CTCAGTTGTCTTCACAACAGATATCAGTAAAATGTACAGGCAAGTTTTGATGCACCCAGAAGATCGTCATTTTCAGATGGTGTTGTGGAGAGACTCACCTGAGCTACCGGTTGCTGAGTACCAACTCAACACTGTAACTTATGGTGTATCGTCAGCCCCATTTTTAGCAATGAGAACCCTTCATCAGTTAGCAGCGGATATGAAGGCACCCATTACCCTGAAGCGGCAGAGGTTCTGAAACATGATATTTTTGTTGATGATATTGTCACTGGAGCAAATACGTTGGAGGATGCAGCCAAGCTTCAGTCAGATTTGATTGGTTTGTTAAAACATGGAGGGTTTCGGCTTAGGAAATGGTCCAGTAGTCACCAAGAACTTTTAGAGAACCTGCCAGTCAGTCATCTTGAGGTACCTCTTTCATTCAATGAAGATGGTGGCACAGTCATTAAGGTATTGGGTCTAGAGTGGTATTCAAAACTTGATGGGTTCTCATACCATGTTCTGCCCGCAGACTCCACATCCACCAAACGAAACATACTTTCTAACATAGCTAGAATTTTTGATCCGTTGGGTTGGCTCACCCCTGTTGTATTCAGAGCGAAAGCATTCCTGCAGTCTCTCTGGATTCTAGGTGTTGGTTGGGATGATCCTTTGCCTAGTGAATATCAAAGATTTTGGGAAACTTTCACAGCTGATTGCCCTGTACTGAAGAGAATTGGAATCCCCAGACAAGTGCTTCCTGCTGGTAGCATGGAGATGCAGCTACGTGTCTTCAGTGATGCTTCTAGCAAGGGATATGCTGCAGTAGTTTATCTTAGGGTCACTAACATTTCAGGACATGTTCGGACGTATTTGCTACTTGCTAAGTCCAAGGTTGCGCCCGTCAAGACTGTTTCACTTCCGAGACTAGAACTTTGCGGCGCACAGCTTGGAGCGAAACTACTGAGATATGCGGAGGAAGTTCTAGTAACCACAATGAAATTATCAGCCATTACTGCATGGTCGGATTCTACTGTCGTGCTGGCCTGGCTTCGTACCTCACCCCATCGCCTTAAAACATTTGTTGCCAACTGTGTGGCTGACATCCAAAAGCGAGTGCCACCCAGCCACTGGCGGCATGTACCATCAAGGTGGAATCCGGCAGACTGTGCTTCAAGGGGTTTGTCTCCAGGTGAGCTTGTAGACCATCAGCTGTGGTGGAACGGGCCTTCGTGGCTGTGTGAACCACCTGATCAGTGGCCTCAATTCACCACCTCTCCAGATTTGCAGGATCTGCCAGATGTAAAGGACCAGACTGTGAACTCTATGATTGTGGCAAGGAAGACAAACATGTGATTCACAGAGATTGTACAGACGTTTTCATCGCTATGGCGGCTACAGCTGGTTATGTCATTTGTGCTCCGATTTGTCCGGAATCTGAGAGCAGCTTACCCTCGGAGACAGTTGGGGCCATTATCAGTCAATGAACTCAACACAGCGCTCAGGTTTTGTATCAAACAGGTACAAGCTGACACATTCAAGGAGGAATTACAGAGTCTGAAAGGCAACAGTTAATGTTAGGCAAATTTGAGACATTTAAAACCATTTGTGGACAGTGAGGGTATTTTGAGGGTGGGAGGACGCATTCGCAGCTCTTTGCTCCATTTTGAAATTAAACGCCCAATTTTGTTACCTAAGGTTGGCGATTTTACGAATTTGGTCATCGACCATTATCACTGTAAATACCTCCATACTGGGTTGCGGGCCACACAAGCTCTTGTGATGCGTGACTATTGGATCCTATCTGCAAGAAGCGCAGTCAAGTCTCAAATACGTAAATGTGTTCCATGCTTTCGCACGAACCCGTCAGTGTGTCAGCCAATGATGGGAGATTTGCCAGCAGCTAGGGTTCAACAGAACAGGTCATTCACGCATACTGGTGTTGACTACGGTGGTCCCTTTGTAATGAAACTACACAGTTTCAGAGGTGCGAAAACTCACAAGGCATATCTGAGTTTATTTGTGTGCCTGACCACTCGAGCAGTACATCTAGAGGTGGTCTCAGAATTGAGTACAAGTGCATTCTTGGCGGCCTTTGATAGATTTGTGGCACGCCGTGGTTTGTGTGCTCACGTCTACAGTGACTGTGGCACCAACTTCGTTGGTGCGAGTAACCATTTTGGAGAACTGCACACTTTGATCCATTCCAGAGAGGCTTCCTCTATAATTGTTGATGACCTGGCAAAGAAATCTGTGACGTGGCATTTTAACCCACCATCAGCGCCTCACTTTGGAGGAATCTGGGAGGCCGGCATCAAGGCAGCCAAGAGCCACCTGAAGAGGGTTGTGGGTGACCAAGTGCTGACCTTTGAAGAGTACACCACCTTGTTTTCTAAAGTGGAGACAGTGCTGAATTCTAGGCCACTGTGCGAGCTGAGTGGAGATCCCAATGATTTGGAAGTGTTGACACCTGGCCATTTCCTTATAGGAGCACCCCTAACTGCAGCTCCTTGCGAAGATGTTACGTCAGCGGCAATGAATCGTCTTAGTCGATGGCAACTCATCAACCAGGCCACACAACACTTAAGGAAGAGATGGACCCAGGAATACCTCCATACACTGCAACAGCGTTTGAAATGGTCCCACACCTCCCCAAATTTAGCAGTAGGTCAAATAGGGGTTGTGAAGGAAGATAATTTGCCACCTCTCAAGTGGAGTTTGCGAAGAATCTCAATTCTACACCCTGGGAAGGACGGCATCACCAGGGTTGTAACTGTTCGTACACGGCATGGCTTCCTGAAGAGACCTGTTGTGAAGCTTTGCCCGCTTCCTTCACAGTGACTCCGATAAACTGTATATGTGTATATAAAATGACTAATTCATTTTGGTGGGCGGTATGTTTGGAATTTTGTGTGTGTGAGGTTGGTAACAAAAGAAAAAAAGTGAAGTAAACATGGCGGGTGTGTAGGTTAGGTGTTACGACGGTTGTGTCTCAGTGAGACATATTTCTGACTTTTACCGTTTGGTACTTATCTTTAACAGTGTGAGCAACCGCCTGGGTTGCTGGTCCTCCGGACTAGTGAATTGGTGAGAACAAATGAAGATATGATAGAATTTCTGCAAGGTGAAGTTATGTTGATAAGTAGTGTTCAGCTTCAGCTTTAAAAAAAAAGGTAAATATTATGTATCACTACTCATCGTGTACTGGCGAAACTATTGATTTTAAACATAGTTTGTTATGAACATTTTTTCTACGGACGGTGTAGTAGTCCTACGTAATTTTTTTAGGTTAGGTTTTAAGTTTGGTTAGGTTATGTTTAAGTTAAATTAGGTTACAAACATTAAATTAGGTCAGTTTAAGTTTCCTAACCTAAACTAGGCAACATAACAAAAAATGTTACGTAGGGCTTTTAGAGACATTAGAAGTAGTCCGTCATAAAAAAATTGTCGCGATTATGCAACCTGGTTAATTTTATTGATATATTGTTGGTCAGGGAAATAGGAGCAGCTGACCTGGAAAGGTCAGGGAAAAGTCAGGGAATTTTTTTTACAGGTTATGCTAGCCACCCTGATCTACAACTGTGGGTACAACTACTATATATCATGGTCAGCAACCACCGTCTGGAATGCCTAAAGAGCCTGGACACAACCCCTCTGAACTCATATCTTGTCCCGATCGATGTCACCTCATTATCCAACAACGTACCACATGCAGCTGGACTGTCTGCAACAGAATATTACCTCAACAGAAGATCTGCAAACAACAAACCATCCACTGTGTTTCTTGTAGACCTCACCAGACTCGCCTTAACTAACAATTGTTTCAGGTTTCAGGACAACCTGCAGGTCAAAGAAACAGCAATGGCTACTTGCGTGGCCCCTTCATATGCCAACTTGCTCCTGGGTAAACTTGAAGAAAATTTCCTGCTCTCACCAACCGAGCCAACCTTTCTGCTGGACGGGCTTTGTTTGGTAACCTTACTCATAGTTACCAAGCGTTGTAGAACTATATTGTGCATCTGTATCCTTCTGCCGGAAGGAGTTCCTCCTGCCCCTCTGCTACTGAGAAGCCGTTCTACTCAAGATGGCGTCGCTGTAAGTGGTGTGTAAGGAGCATATATAGCTCCTTGCTTGTTCGATAGTTCTAGTGTGGATCTTTTCGGGATTCTCGTTACATTTTGGTCCTCCGGGCCGGATATCAATATCCGTGTTTAGTTGAGTACATTTTCGTTCATTAGCATGCGTTGCGCAATTAAAATTCGGTTGTCGCGTGTGTGAAGGAATTACCGTGCTACTCTCAATCCATTCGCCACTCAAGAATCTGCCGAAAAAATGAGATTTTGTGCTTGTATCGTCATTATTTATGAAGAAATCTGCAAGTCATGGTGAACATCGTGTCGAAAGTGCGAAGGTGTTATTTTCTTGTGCCGTTGATTGACCTGTTCTTGCCATGTGGGTGAGTAGTAGTAGCATTATCGGCATATTTATGAAGAAATCTGCAAGTCATGGTGAACATTACGTCGAAAGTGCGAAGGTGTTATTTTCTTGTGCCGTTGATTGTCCTATTCTTGCCACGTGGGTGAGTAGTAGCATTATCGGCGTTCTTATACGGACGTGTTTTGTTTTGTTGTTCAATCTTGCCAATGGTTCCGCTGTTCTTTCATTTACCGTCGGATAGGCTGACATGTACAAGTGTTGGGGTGTCTGAATTGCCTGGGTTTGTTCCGATAGTTAGCTTGGTGGATATTTTTGGTTGTTTTCACTTACGGCATCCCTCGTGTTTTGTGTGTGGAATTTATTGAAGTATCCATTATGGGTTTCCATATATTTTTGTTAAAGTGGAAACTACAAGAAAATAAACTGAACCACATAGTCAGTAGGGTACAAGCGTTGGTTAAAGCTCCCGCGGTTACAGTTGAAGTGGTGCATGAAGTAAGTGCATTCAGTGCACAACTGGACATCATTGAAGCTGCAGTGGATGTCTTGTGTAACGAATTGCTGTGTACTGAGCCTCTACCAGAGTTTGATGAAACTGTGCTGACTTCCAAGCATGAGGGCCTTTTTGCAAAGTCGTCAGACACTCGAAGTATGATAACCTCATTTTTGGCTAAGCATGTAGTACAAATTTCTTCAACACCTTCGGGGGCTGCTCCATCTACAAATGTGCGTTTGCCAATGATTAATCTACCCACATTCTCAGGTCAGTGGGAGGAGTGGCCTCTGTTTTCCCAGTTGTACCAGGCTACAATTCATGACAATCAGGAATTGGCTGTTGTCGAGAAATTTCAGTATCTGTTGGGTTGCTTAACAGGAGATGCATTACAACTGGTAAAGAATCTGCAGATTACAGTTGAAAATTATGTAGTAGCTTGGGACCTCCTCACTTCCCAGTACCAGAACACGAGGAAGTTGACAATCTTGTATATAAATGGAATTCTAGATTTGCCTGTGATTAATTCGGCTAATCCTAAGTCAGTCAGAAGTTTCGTCAACACATTCAGAGAAAATACCAGTGCCCTGGAAGATTTAGGCCATAATGTTGTTGAAAGTAACCCTGTACTATTGACAGTGCTGATGCGCAAGTTAGATGTGGGCACGCGCATGAAATTCGAAAATTCACGATCGGACCCCTCTGACACATTTTCTCAAGTGTCTGAACTCCTAGAATTTCTTCAGTCTAGGGTATCAAAAATGGATTTTGCTCTTGATGTAGGAGGTAAAGTGCATGTCAGTGCCCCATCTCAAAAATCGTTTGTCAGTAAGACTAATCAAACCCATATTCAACAAAGGTCTGTATTTCTGACCAAATCGGAGCCCCCTCTCGATCTTGTGCAGTTTGTGAACAAACCACCCATTCCGTGTACCAGTGTCCTGAATTCAGGGAGTCTTCAGCATCTGACAGACGTCAAACAGTTCGTAACAAGGAATTGTGTGTCAATTGTCTAGGGAGCAACCATAACCTATCCTCATGTTCATCTCTGCAATCATGTTACCATTGTAAACAAAGGTATCATACTCTTCTTCACTTAGATACGTCCAGTGTACCTTCTAGTTCACGAGAGAAAGGTTTGGAGCTCACCAGTCCTCCAGATGAAACATTTGCAGGTTGGTCAGCTCGGGATCACACATCAGTTCTTTTGTCCACAGCCTTGGTGAAGGCTTACAGTGCCGATAATAAGCCTCATATCATGCGGTGTCTGCTGGATAGTGCTGCTCAGGCCTCATTTATCTCTGAAGCATCAGCTGAAGTACTTTAACTGCCCTTACACAAAGCAGGTGAAAGAGTCGTGGGTCTTGGTCAGGGCGTTGTCAGTTTAAGGGGCAAAATCAATTGTTGCCTTGAGTCAGCTATAGACCCTCGGTGTACTTTTTCCCACCCACTCTTTGTTGTGTCTAAGATTACTAGTAATTTGCCTCGGACTTCTGTTGACTCCTGTGTTCGTGCTCAGTTAGAATCCCTTCCCTTGGCAGATCCTCACTTCGATAAGCCTGCAGCCATTGATATATTGCTTGGTGCAGATGTTTGTGCTCGTGTTGGTATGAGTGGGCGGTTGGAGTTAGGACAGCATATGCCAGTAGTCTTGGAGTCCAGATTGAGATGGGTGTAATTGGGGGAGTGTCCAGAAACTGTACCAGAGCCTCAGCCAAGTCTAGTCTCGATGTTTGTGGGCATGGATGACTCACTGGATGCCATCCTGAAGCAATCTGAGAAACTGAAGAACCCCCTAATGTCACTCAAAGGACTCCTGAAGATGAGTTTTGTGAAAAGCATTTCATGGATACTCTTTCATGAGAAGACACAGGGCGATACAAGGTTTGTCTTCCATTTAAGCTCCAGTCCCAACCGTTGGGAGACTCATATGAAAGTGCTAAACGTCGATTCTGTTCCCTCGAAAAGAAACTCTCTGCACAACCTGAACTAAAAACCATGTATACAGAGTTCATGGCTGACTATATTCAAAAGGGCCACATGGAACCATATGTCCCTTCGGGTAAGTCATTGAAACAGGAACACACAGGACGTCCTACAGAGTGTTTCATTCCTCATCAAGGGGTCCTAAAACTGTCTAGTTCAACAACGAAATTGAGGGTTGTCTTTGATGGCAGTGCAAAGACATCGAATGGCATTTCATTAAATGACATATTACTTCCAGGTCCTAAACTCCAGAATTCCATTAATGATGTAATCCTAAGATTTCGGCTTTACAGTGTCGTCTTCTCCTGCGATATTAAACAAATGTACCAACAAGTGTTGGTCAGTGAGACTGACCGGGCATGCCAACTCATTCTCTGGCGCGAAGACCCTTCTCAACCATTGGAAATTTACCAGCTTAATACCATCACCTATGGCCTTTCCCCTTCTCCCTTCTTAGCAATTCTTACACTGCGCCAACTGGCATCTGATGAAGGTGAAAGGTATCCATTAGCTGCCTTGAGAATCACATCTTTGTGGATGATGTCATAACAGGTGCTATGTCATTTGATGAAACTCAGGTGCTGAAAAATCAACTTGTCGAACTCTTGATGCAGTGGGTTTGAGTTACGGAAGTGGTCGAGCAACCAACCCCAGCTCGTCGGTGATTTGCCTGCAGACCATTGTGAGAATCCAAGGATACTGGACTTTTCATCGGGACCAGTTGTGAATATCTTTGGTCTGTACTGGAACCCATCAAAAGATTCATTCTCATATCGTATAAATATTCTGTCTGGTAGCCCCACCAAGTGCTTTGTACCGTCACAAATTGCGCGCATATATGATCAAATGGGTTGGCTCACTCCCGTGACTGTTTGGGCCAAAGTTCTGATGCAGTGGTTGTGGACATAAGGGCTTGGTTGGGATGATCCTTTAACTCAAGCCACTCAAACTAGGTGGAATCGCTTCATGGATGGCCTTACTGATCTGGAAACACTTAGTGTCCCACGCTTCATTTGTGTCAATGCTGTTGGAGTGGAACTACACGGGTTTTCCGATGCATCTGAGAGGGCCTTTGCTGCTGTGGTGTATTTGAGGAGTAGGAATGGCGAAGGGAAGACGTGTGTGCAATTGGTCATGGCCAAGGCACGAGTAGCACCCTTGAAACAAATATCTCTTCCTAGGCTAGAATTGTGTGGGGCTCATCTATTGGCTAAATTGATCTTCTATTGTCACAAATTCCTTAGCCAGCATTTGCATATTACTGCAACTTATGCTTGGACTGATTCTAGTGTTATTTTGGCCTGGATAAAAACTCCCCCTATTTGTTGAAAACCTTTGTGGCCAATAGAATCTCCCAGATACAGGAATGGGTTCCTCCTCAGTTGTGGAAGCATGTGGCTTCTCAAGACAATCCGGCTGACAGTGCGTCTCGTGGCATTCTCCCTCCAGATCTTCTGTCTCATCCACTCTGGTGGCACGGTCCCAGTTGGCTAAGTAAACCCCAGGAACAATGGCCAAAGTCCACGGTAGTTGATAGTAGTGACAATCTCCCACAGCAAAAGTCTTCTCAACTTACTCTGGTTAACACTCGTGAAGTTCCTGTTGAACTCCCTGTCTTTCAACGAGTTGCTACCTGGTTTAAGTTGGTTCGGGTCATCGCCTACGTAAGGCGCTTCGTCCAGCAGACTCGGAAAAAACCATGTAACACGGGTTCCTTAAGTTTCAAGGAATTGGAGGAGGCTGTTCTTATCATTTTCAAGTTAATTCAACATACTAACCTGCATGAAGAACTGGAACGTCTCAAGGGAGGAAAACTTTGCTCTACCCGAATTCAACGCTTGGCTCCTTTTCTGGACTCCCATGGAGTGCTCAGGGTGGGTGGTCGATTATCAAACACCACCCTGAAATTTGCAGTCAAACACCCCATTCTGCTTCCCAAAGATCATGTAGCAGTCCATGCCTCGATAGATTATTATCACCTTAAATACTTACATGCTGCACCACAGTTACTGCAGTCTCTGTTGGCCCAGAAGTTCTGGATCTTGTCAGCCCGATCCCTCGTTAAGTCCAGAGTTTTCAAATTTATAAGGTGTTTCCGATGTCGACCTTAGAACACCCCTCCCCTCATGGGGAATTGCCTGCTGGGAGAGTTACGTCTGCTGGAGCCTTTGAAAGAACTGGGGTTGACTATGCTGGGCCCCTCACCATCAGACTCAACAAGTTACGTCGTTGCACGACTCAAAAGGCCTATCTGTCAATCTTCATTTGCTTCGTCACCAAAGCCATTCACATCGAAGTTGTAACCGATCTCACTGCTGACAGTTTTGTTGCTGCGTTAACACGATTTGTGTCAAGTAGAGGACTGTGTACTAACCTACACTCTGATTGTGGGACAAACTTTGTAGGTGCTGCCCGACAGCTTCGGAAGTCTTTTGCTAAACTTTTCAAATCTCCGCTTCTCGAAAACTTCTCTATAGCTCATTCTATTAATTTTCATTTTCTTCCCCCTGCAAGTCCTCATCAAGGTGGTCTGTGAGAGGCCGCAGTGAAGTCAGCAAAATATCACCTTCGACGAGTCATTGGAGAACAGATTCTTACCTTGGAGGAGCTAATCACATTATGCACAAAGGTGGAAGCTGTCCTAAATTCTAGGCCGTTAACACCTATGTCATCGTATCCAACAGACTTGACTGCTCTCACACCTGGGGAATTTCTTATTGGCCGCCCCCTTGTAGCTGTTCCAGAGTCAGGTGATGATGACAGTGAGTCCCCTATCTGTCTCTCGAGAAGATGGAAGCTCGTAAGCGCACTCTCAAACCAACTGTGGAGACGTTGGTACACCTATCCCTCATTTAGCACGACCTCAAGCTGCGCGAATTTAATTACCGCGACCAAAATTTTACTGTCCGATTTTCTATTAACACGAGTTTAATTTCAATTAACACGAAATAGTTCAGCGACCTTTGTTGCGCGCAGTTTGTAAGAAGCTGCGTCTTTATGTGCATCCCTGAGCGCGCGTGCCATCCTGGCATGACGTCATACGGCCTGGTTGAAAACTAACAGCTGTGCGCGGCCAGCCGCCGCACCTGTGGTTCAGTATCATCATGGCTTCCAAGCGTAGTGCTACGTCGGCTTGTTCCGGTGATCCAGTGAAGAAGCGCAAAACAATCTCTCTCGAGACCAAGCTTGAAGTGTTACGGCGTGCAGACGCTCATGAAGGACATACTTATATTGGTCACGCATTGGGTTTAAGTGAATCGACTATGCGGACAATCATAAAATATAGGAATAGTATTGAAAGTTTGTGCACACCGGATGCAGTTGGCTCTAGCGGCAACATTTTCGGCGTTCGGTATAGGAACAGAAGTGAGCACATGATCCTTATGGAAAGATTGTTAAATGAATGGTGCAACGAAAAAAATCACGGGCGAGACAGAACAGGTGTCAATCAAGCAGTGATACGCGAAAAAGCATTGCTAATTTTTGATAAATTGAAAAGCAAGTATCCAGACAGTGATAAAAATTTTACTGCAAGTAACAGGTGGTTTGAAAAGTTCGTCAACAGATACAATCTGCATTCTATAAAGAAGAAAGGGGAGGCAACAAGTGCAGATGAAAACGCAACTATAAACTTCCCAGCCGTAATTGAAGATGCCATCGTAGAAGGAGAGTACAGTCCGCAACAAGTGTACAACGCAGACGAAACCGGCCTCTATTGGAAGAAAATGCCAGATAGGACGTATATTTCCAAAGAAGAGAAATCAGCACCAGGCTTTAAAATTTCAAAAGACCGTTTTACACTTTTGCTAGGTAGCAATGCATCTGCTGACCATAAATTGAAGCCACTTTTAGTTTATCATTCGGAAAATCCGCGGGCACTGAAAGGATTTTCCAAGAGCCATTTACCAGTAATTTGGAAAGCTAATCGGAAGGCTGGATCACAATGGCTATTTTCAGCGACTGGTTTCGGAACCATTTTGTACCCACAGTAACTGCATACAACAAGAGACACAATCTCGACAATAAAGCATTATTAATATTGGATAATGCACCTGGCCATCCGACGGAATTAGACCACATGTTTGAAAATATCAAGATTATCTTTTTACCGAAGAACACAACGTCGTCGTTGCAACCCATGGATCAGGGGATTATTTCTGCTTTGAAAGCCTACTATCTCTGACGGACATTTTGTCAACTTATCTCGGCAACTGACGGGGATGAAAAGCCGACTATCAAAGAATTTTGGAAATCGTACAATATTAAGCATGCAATCGACAACACTGCTGCGTGTTGGGAAGAAATTATGCAGTCAAGTCTTCGTGGAGTGTGGAAGAAAATTTGCCACTTCTTTACCTAAGAATTCAAGGGATTTGAGCCTGTCGATGATCATCTGGAAGATGTTACAGTTGATATTGTAGCCATGGGGCATGGTCTGGGATTTAATGAGCTCTATTCGAATGATATTCAGGATCTGTTGGAATCACATTCTGTCGAGTTAACAGCAGAAGAAATTGTTGAAAACGACGAGGATCTGTGTTCTACACCACAACAAGAGGAAGAAGACGTAATTGCACCCAGAAAAGAGTTTGAAAAGAAAGAAATTTCAAAATTCTTCAGTTTGATAAACGAAGTATTTTCAGTTCTGCATGAAAATGATCCGAATGAAGAAAGAAGAAATGCTGTTTTTCAAGGGATGAAGCAGGAGTGTGAAGTTTATAAAAATTTGTTAGAGTAAAAGAAACCAAAACAAATGAAGCTGGACACATTTTTTAAAGCAACAAACAATGAGTCTACTGGCAGTAATCAGGGAAGTGTTTAGGTCATTCAAAACTGTAACAATGTGTTATTTATAACACAAAAGCTATGAATTTTTACCGCAAAAGCTAATGAATGTTGTTGTTGTTGTTGTTGTTGTTGTTGTTGTTGTTGTTGTTGTTGTTGTTTTTATTATTATTATTATTATTATTATTAAAGTTGTGTGTTAGTATGTTAAAGTAGGCCTAAATGTTTCATATTATAGACCTACTGTAGTTTCTGTTTGTAATTTCAATAATTTTTTACGAGTAAAAAAACAACTAAACAAATTTCCAGAGGTGTGTATTGATAGATATTTTTGACGAGTGTTCGGGAAAATTATACTGATACGTCTTGCGGCGACATGTCGCGGCAATAAACGGCGAGTGCGGGAATAGCCACGTGCTTTGAAGGTCAACTACCTCGCGCTCGCTGCACGCTGCGGAACAGCTGACCTTTTCAGGATGTTTACATTTTCAAGACAAGCCATCACATTTAACATAATTTTGGTAAGTTATAAACTTATAAATATCTTTAACCTGGTTTATTTCATGGTGTTTTGATGACACAATTTGTGGAGAAAAGTAGTATATACGCAATTTGGAGCGCAAAAAAAAATTGTGCATTGTTTATATTAAAAAAATTCTCCAGATAGCGCGATTTCAATTTGCGCGCACATTTTGTGGAACGAATTGGTCGCGTTAGTCGAGGGATTGGTGTATAGGGAGTATTTACACCACCTACAACCTCGTGGAAGGTGTCACACCAACCAAGCAGACCTCTCCGTCGATGAATTGGTGCTCGTTGGGGAGGAGCGGATGCCACCATTGGGCTGGTGTTTGGCGAGAGTGGTGAAGTTTTACCCTGGAGAAGATGGTGTGGTCAGAGTGGCTCAGTACGCACTTCAAGAGGACTACTGTGCCGACCGGTCCATAAATTGTACCGTCTCCTCCCAGTAGGGTATCCAGTACAGAGTGTAAATAGGGACTGTTTCAAAATACTCTTTCACTTTTTTTTTTTTTTTTTTTTTTTAATTACCTGAGACCAAATTGAGCTGGTCTCGGTGGGCGGTATGTTTAGTAACCTTACTCATAGTTACCAAGCGTTGTGGAACTATATTGTGCATCCTGCCCCTCTGCTACTGAGAAGCAATTCTACTCAAGATGGCATCGCGGTAAGTGGTGTGTAAGAAGCATATATAGATCCTTGCTTGTTCGATAGTTCTAGTGTGGATCTGTTCGGGATTCTCGTTACATGCTTTATTTACGATATCTTAATGATTTGGACCTCTACGGAGGGTACCCTAACCAGTTTTCTAGATGATCAGAACTCCCATACTGTACTCAATTTCGCCTGGTCATTTTCCTAGTCACATTCTAAGCTGTGTAAAAGGTGTGTCGGCCTACTGTTGTCACTATCAAGCCCCAATGTACCATGTGAGTACTTGTGTTTCTCTGTATGTGTTTGTGTGCAGTTGCATACGCAGCGGCAACCACGACAGTGGCATCGAGCAGCATGGCCGGCATCCGGCCAATCACGGTCGCAACCTCGCCGGCCATTCCCGTAGCCAAAGTTTTCCCGACGGCCGTGGGTATGGGCAGGCCTACCACTCTTGAACTAGGTGCCCCTGCTGTCCCTGAGGTGTCCCTACCTGTGCATACTGTCCAAACCCAGGCACCGCCTCAGACGTTGCCGCAGGCCCCACAGGCGACCAGTGTCTACATCCAGACGTCCCACCGAGCCTCTCCAGGTACCTGCACCTTTAATCGTCTGCATGCTTACTTTTTTTTGTCACTTTATATTCTGTGAAGAATAAGTCATTATGAAGCGTGCTGCCTTCCTTACTGCCTTGTCATAGGAAGGATCCGTATTTGAATGTAAATTTTTTTTGTATTTGCAATGGTTTTTTTTTTTATTTAAGCATAAACAAAAAAAAATATTTTTATTGTTCCCTATTCTTTACTAACTTACCTTGCAGCATTCTAATCTCCTAAAAATAAAATGTGGATAACCCAAACATTTTGTTGAGAATTATTTTATTTAATTGTAAGGGCCCATCACATGAAAACCCAACCACTTGTATCTTAGGTGTAAAACTTCTGTGTCTTTGAATTCTAAAGACCTTGACCTCTGTACCAACTGCGATTTATCTTCGAGCAATTTCAACCACGAAGGACATGTATCTTGGAAATGTAATCACCTGTCTCAAATTCCTGTCAATTTGACACAAGGAACTGTGGACTCCCAATCTTAGTGTGCATAGATGTAGGTTATAGTAGAACTAGAATGTGGTGTGCCAGCAGAGCACATCTAGATCCTACCTGTTTTGTCCTGACAGCTGAAAGTAGCATCTAGTTACCCAGTGTACATGGTGTGTACACCTAGATCCTTTTTATTCTATCCGAAATGACTTGGTGCCTGGACAAACATCTAGGTACACAGCAGGGTGGTGGACATTATAACTTCATTAGCAAATAAATAATGCTCAAAATAAACAAAAGTAATATATTTGAATAACTAACTTTAAAACCTACAAAGGAATAACACTTAGCATTGTTACAAGGTGAGAGAAAAGAACAGTAGCAGAAAGAGTAACACTTAAGATGTTGAGTGACAGTGTACATAAATCTATGGTGGCGAGAGAGAGATTACAATTTTTTTTTTGCCAATGTTGGCAATAGAACCTTTTTTTTTTCTCGTGTGGTGTCTTTTTTTTTTTTTTATATAGTGTGTAGTTTCAAGATGGCGGACAGGACAACACGAGTGTGTCCTCCGTGCCGAACACTCGGGTGAATTTCACAGGACAATTGGTCCAACAATCACACAAAATATAAGAATTTTTCATGTCCTGCATAAACTAGGCACAGTAAAACCTTGTTAAGAAGTTTCTGAAGGGACTGAATAATTTAATCTTCTTAGCAGGGAAAACTTCTTAAAAGGGTCAAATTACTATTGTGTACATAGACATTGTAAAAATAATTCAAACTTATTAAGGGGAAAACTTGTTTAGTGGGAACTTAAGATGGTTTCACTGTATATAATATGAAAACCTCATTCTTGAAGGAAATGGTTATCAGAATTAATGTTCACATGTTGTGAACAGTACTTGGTACAGTTATAAAATAATGAATTTGTTGCTGGTGACCAGCTTCAAGCTGTTGACTGGTTGACTGAAGGAAGCATTGCATGTTGCAGCGCCCAGCAGCCAGGCGGCCACGTCGACGTACTCCATGCCAACAACGTACTACTATGAGGCACCAAGTAGCTACCAGGTAGGCGGTCCTCTGGTAGCGCGCCCCTTCCAGCCCACCCAGACCACCGCCGCCCCCACTACTGCCACCACAGCCACCATGGTCCAGCCTGCCCGCCTCGCTGCCCCCTCGCTTGGTAAGTATCTACTGTTGCCTGTCTTGTTTCAGTTCTGCTGATTAGGGCAAAAATAAAGTAGAGCCCCAATTTAACAAGCTCTGGAATATTGAAAACAGTGACACAACAAAAGAAATTCAAGAACTGTCTAAAGAATACGTACTGTATTTCATCGCAAAATCGTCGCCATCGCATAATCGTCGCATCTAATTTTTGATATGACAGAAATGGTAAAAATACTTTCATCGCATAATTATCGCTCTGCAGTGTTTTGTTTACATTTCTGCATCAGAGATGTTTACTACACTCAAGTACGACACTATTAGGACAAAATGGTTGCCGCAAGAATCCATTTTAGTTAATACCAATATATTACGTTGGAATGAAAGAGGAACATAGCGTTACTAGTTTTATAGTCCGCCATCTTATCTTGTGTGTTTGCCTTGCGCATGGATTTTCCCAACTGAACGTAGTATATCTATGACATCGCAAAATATAAATGAAGTTTGCAAACACTGCAACAGTAATAAACGGTAGCGGACTTGCAGAAGCCGAAAACAAAAACTTAAAGCGAAACGGAACTTAGAAAACCACTGGATTGATCGGTTTTCTAATAACCAAAAGTGCCTATTTACCAGTGAATACTGCTAGTCACAAAATGTGTTCCCACCAAATGTGCATACAGTAAACCCCCAATCTAACGACATTGTGTAGTGCGTCGGCGCTTACTGAAGATAGCGATGCAGTTACTTACATCCTGGTCACGGCACCAAAAAATGTGACGCGTCGGCTGAAGATTAATAAAAATATTGTTGTCAACCTTCGTACAGCCTGGTCACTGCACCAAAATATGTGACGCGTCGGCTGAAGATTAATGAAAATATTATTGTCAACCTTCGTACATCCTGGTCAATTGTGATCGTATAGTGGTTTTGCTGTAGTCTACTTAAAAAAAGATAAACCTTATTGGTGTAACTGTTTTATTAAATAATCTTTTTAAGAAATCAACTTTACATACTGATAGTTTTAGGTTTCAATCATTAGTCTGAAAACGACAGCCTGACGCTCCTGGGAGAGAACAGCTCAACCCCAAAACTTTAAGAATTTAAGACAAAATTTCAAATACCAAAACAAGCCACGACATCTTAATCGTCATATTCTTGCAAACGTGCAAGCCCTCCACTCTGTGTCTAAAAGATGAAAGATTAACTACTTATACATCGCTGCTCCGCCACCTCGCTCCCACACAGCCCAAACACCGCTCAACACGACCATCTTCGTCCGCGTCCAACCAACAAGTACAACCAACTCCGTCCGCATCCGAACAACAAGTAAACATGGCCCACCCCGCGAAGCTTGCTATCTCCCTGCAGCGCCTCTAGCGGCCACCCAGTGCACCAAGGAAAAAACGTAACAGAAAATTAATACTAAATTAAATATAATAAATTATAAACTTTTATACTTTTAAACAACTTGAAAAGTAAAACTATAGATTTCAAAACCATAATTATATAATAATTTACAACATAATTTTAAATAAATTTTAACTACGTGTCCTTCCATTGGCTCAAGCCAGCCCGTGCAAACATGTTACCATCTCTCTCGCACACTCAACAAGCGGCGGCGCACGTGCACTTTGTGAAGAGTAAAAGTATTAGAAAAACGGTTAAAAATCTAAATATAGTGATTCCTGGAACTGGGTTGGCACACCTGTGCCATCTAACTATACTTGCCAACAATACACCCAGCCTGAAGTTACAGTACAATAACAGTTAAGCTGCAAATGATATTATTAGATTTTAATTAAAACACAAAGTTGCCTCAGCCTAAACAAACCAACTTAAATACATATAAAATTCGACAATTTCAAAACTGATACAGATAGAATGCCAAACGAAACCTTACCAAACTCCTGTCAATACCGAAAGATGATTAAATAGATAATATCAAATTCAACAAGTCAAACATAAGGAAATAATAAAATAAACAGGAAACAACAAAGGTCTAAGTGGTGGGTGGACCGCCTCACAGTTGGATCTAACGACATCGGCGATCTAACAAAATAATTTCCAGGAACCGTGGAAAAATAAATTTTTAAAAATTTATCAAAGCTAAGCAAAGTGAAATAGATCGCAGTAAAATGGTAATTAGAAATAATTATGCTTACATTAAACAATAACACAATGCCGATATTATAAATTAGTAATATGCAGATGTGAAAGAAAAAAAAACTTGTTAAAAATG
Organism: Medauroidea extradentata; assembly: GCA_003012365.1. Classification (NCBI taxonomy): domain Eukaryota; kingdom Metazoa; phylum Arthropoda; class Insecta; order Phasmatodea; family Phasmatidae; genus Medauroidea; species Medauroidea extradentata. The sequence goes on along the minus strand of PNEQ01001050.1, from coordinate 18,991 downwards.
CTAGAAATTTCTGCTGGAATACAGTTGGAGCATGCTCTGGGTGCGTAGGCCGCCTGCACAACACCGACGTATGTGAGACGTGATAACTAACGCTGCCTTATCTCCTAATGCTCCCCCTCACTTCTCGCTCCCTCCTGCCTAAACTTTCCTCTCACACTCCTCCACGTGTCCTTATCTCAGCTATGCAGTTCATGGCATAGCAATGCTCATTTACAACCTTTTTTGAGGAACCGTGAAAAATTCAGGTCAAAAAATTTAAAATGTAAGGAAAATCGTTTGTGTTGTGATTTCCTTTGTGAGTGCAGTGCTGTAAGAAACACGCCGCTAAACATAGATACAATCCCTCCTGACTGTCCACGCCAGCCAATAAACATTCCTCCCCTCTTGCACCTAGAACATGCCAGATTGTGCTTGCGTGCACGCGCATCAACTGCCAACTGTCTGATAGTCACGTGCAACTAGCATCCTGTCTCGCCACAAAGCAGAGTCACGTGTTTGTTTTTCCTCTCCCACTCGGCGACTCTCTTCCATGTTTCCGTGTCTTGAGATAGCCCAGGGGGATGGGGGTTGAAGAGACTACGCTTTTTTTTTCGCCCTCATTACAGCACTGCAAAAAAAAAAGGATCAGCAGTTCGTAAAAGAAAAAATCCAGCTTTATCTCATCTTTTTTTCTCTACCTGCAGAATTGAGCTCGTCTTGACCTTGACAACTTCCACTGTATTATTGATCACTCGTAATGTGGCAATGAAAGCGCTGCGGCGTAAAAACGGCTTACGGTGCATACACAACTGTCCTGTTTCCGTGTGCGGCATGTGGGCTGATAAGGTTTTTGTTTTATGCTCGCTTCGCTCGACAGTGAAGCAATAAGAGCGACAGTAGCCAGCGCGCCGAGAGTCATTTCATCTCTATTCGCAGTACAGAGCATTAAACTGGTGCATTGTGCATAGTTTTGTGATTTTTCCAATAGGCCTACATTTTTTAGCGATGAGTAATTCAGTAATTATTTTATATGTGACAGCACCTTGAAAAGTCCTTTTTTTGCACCTTTGAGGGGCTCTAAATTTGCGTTCATAATAGGCGTTCAAGTTTTTACAAAATACAGACTTTTTTAACGTTTGTTTTTTAACACACCCTTTATTAGTATCGCGTAAATACGTATAATGGCGACAGGCTGTAACAGTTCTTGCGCAGTTAAAAAAAAGACTCAATGGCTGTACTGAAAGATTTAAAAATCGTTGCAGTATACATTCACGTAAAGATTAAGTCGGTAATTGTTCTACATAAATTTTAGGAAAAAGATACACTAAAAATTTTATTTTATTTGGGGGGGTGTCAAATTTAGTTACCTCTGGACTGACGACATGGGCGATCTAACGACACAATTTCCGGGCACCGTGCGATGTAGTTTGGAGGGTTTTGTATCTAATTACGGAACTAACCTAACCTCCAAGGTCAGGTAGGTTACAGAAATTAAGTCATTGTTTTAGAGTTCATACGTCAATAATTCTGTCAAAAATATTGAGTTACTTTAATATAAATAGCGTTAGTGACAAAAAATGTTGGTTTAAGAAAAGTTTTATTTTACCACTGGAATTTTCCTCAAATAATGGTCGCACCTTCGATTTTTTGCAGAACCTCATTGATACAAACCTGAAAGGACTTAAATTTAGGTAGTTCGTAATAATGAGGTTTTGTTAACAGGTGTAAACAAAAATTCAAATTGTTCTGAAAATATATGGTGTTTAGTCCTTTTATACCACCATCGTGACTTCTTTTAACCACTGAACTTCGTTTTACATTTTTTCATGTACAAAGGAACTTTTTATTGAGCATTTAAGATAATGTTTAATATCTCATTGTATTGCAAGGGGAAACAATACTACTGTGTAATAATGAAATGTTTGTATTATCAGGGTTTGTATAAATGAGGTTCCACTGTATACAGTATATGAAAAGCTGAAGTAACTTCAATAAAATGGAATATATATTGTAAAAAGATCTGTTACAAATACTTTCACTAGCTGCAGCATATACTTATTTCTCTGTAGGTAATCTTAAACTGTCTGTTGAGAAAAGAAATAAAAAAATTGTTTAAAACTCTGGCCATGGATGTGATTTTGAATTGAGTGCACACTACCAAACAAGTGGCTCGTGTTATCACGAATTTGGACAGTAGTAGTACACATTTTAATGGGAATGGAAAGTTCTTTTCTCACATCAACACATGTTCTCACAAACTCGTCACATATCTCCATGATTAACAATTTTTTTTTTTATTAGATTATCATTGTATAACTGTCTAAGCTCACTGCACTAAAATATAAATGGTTTTAAAACAGAACTGTTTATAATGAAACATTTTCAAACACATTTCAAAAATATAAGTTAAAGATACCGTTATTTGTGCTTCCAAACAAAGACGAACTCACATAAAGAGAACAATGTTTCCAACATGAACACAGCGATCAATGGCATTCAAGACAAGAGTGCTAGTGGCTGCAATTCTCTTGCTACCATCTTGGATTTACTATGCCGTGAGCGCAAGCATTACACACAATCAAGGTCATTTTTTTATGGCTTTGCACTTGATCACCAACTTGGCTGTGATGTTTCCATTTCCAAACAAGTTAAGAGGTCCTTTATTCGTCATCTGCGACTCTTGACATCTTGTGTTTATATTGTCTTTGAGTTACGAAAATCATAAACAACTGGAAAAATAACATTTTGGTGATGTGCAGGAAAATTTAACATTGCACTAAATGGAAACAAACGGGACCTGAAGAAAACAGTGCAAATAGCAGGAAAATGTAAATAACGAGCATGTAAACACAAGGTTTTACTGTATACCAAGACATGGTAATACAGTAGAACCTAGATTTAACAAAATGCCATGGGACCCGAAAATGTTTACTCTAAATCAATGTTTCGTTAAATCCGACTTCACCCCCCCCCCCCCGCCAAAACACAATAAAAAAGTAAAATCTTTGGGCATGTTTCGTCCGAATTTAAGGTAGTTTAAAAAAAGTATTTTGGCTCAAAACAATAACAAAATGCATTTACCGTCAACAGATAAGACACAGCCATGAAAATAAAAAATTGACGATAAAACTTCAAAAAACTTCCAGTGGAACGCTCGGCGAGCGTGCGAAAGATGAGTTAGGCCGCCCTTGCATGCCATCAACACATAAGAAGTGATGACTAACACCGCCAATATTTCCGTCTCTCTCCCGTCCGCTCCACCAACAAAATTAAAGAACTTCCCATGGAAAATAGTAAAAAAATTATTTAATGAAAACTGAGTTAAAAGTTCGCGAGACAATGGTAAAATAATAATTAAATAGGCGCGGCGGCGGCCGTTGTAGGCAACTTGTATGCAGCCGCGCTCGTGAAACAAACTCGTTGGTCTGCTCGCTAAAAATACTTGGCACTCTAGCTGTTTTTTAGCATCGGAGAAACAAATTATTTACGTTTAAGGTAGTAAATTCGTTGTAAAAAGTTTGCATAAATAATATTACGTATTTTTTTTAATAATCTCGCTTGTTTTATCACGGGACAAGAGTGTAAATAATACGCCCCGCCGTTTCCATGTACTTTTTGGCGCTCGCCCCCTGAGCTTGTCCCTTTTGAGGTTACGCCTAAGCAGGCACGACGCCCTCAGGTCCGCACAGCTGCTATTTTGTATATGTAATTTTTCCGATGCCTATTACGTATAAATATTTGTCTGTACAGGTTACCTTGCTTATGTAAAATAATCCAGAGTGGAAGCCACGTGTTTTTGTGTTGTATAAATCTTTTTGCACTGTATGTAAACAAACGAATGACCTTTTTGATGATGGACATGTTTTCGTGCAAACTTAAAAAAATACGTAAATAATATAAATATTGAAATGTAGATTAAGTCTAGTGAAATTATATGTATTAATCCTTGTGTATTATTATTATTTTTACGGAATCGTAATTGTCACCTGACGGTAAAGTATTTAATTTCTCGAAAGTAGAGTGTGTTGTTTGTGAGAAATATGTGGGTGTTGAGGTGGCACGCCTGCTTTAGAACCGACGGCCACTCATGCGCCGCCATCTTACCACCAACCTAACGAGATTTATTCCCTCCCAGACACCTTAATTTAGGGTATATAAGGGGCGCTTCTCGCCCAGTTTCTTCAGAGTTCGTTGTCAGCTCCTCTGAGTTCCCGTCTCTCAACACCCCGACTCCGGTCAGACCCCCTTCTCCGAAGGACTTCTTGCAAATGGAGACCTTCGCCCAACCCTGGTAGTCGACTTCTTGCGAAAGGAGTCCTACCGAAAGCATCCGAGGCAACTTCTTGTGAAGGGAGACCCTCACCACCCCGGAGCGACTTCTTGCGAAGGGAGACCTCCGCCTTCCTGTACCATACCCTTACCTATCTCACCCGCTGAGAGACTGGATGGAGGAGGTTCTGTCACCCAGCTTCCGTGCCGCGCGCGTAAAAGGGAATACACCCTACGCTTAGTTACTGCTTCTTCAGCCACGAGGCACATAGTTGAAGTCGCGCTAGTTAATCTATGGAAAGTTCCGCCAGTCCACGAGGCCGAGATCCCGTGTCGTACAGTATTGCGCAGCATCCAAGTGTGGAGCATTCATCTTAAACGTGACTACTAGTTATATGAGATTAATCAGTAGTAAGAGACCTGTGCGAGATCCGAGTACCCAGAGACCTGTGTATTTACGAGTATTAAGTGACCTGTGTACTTTTTTGTGTCAAGAGACCTGTGTAATTTCAGTATATGCGAATAACTGTGAACAAGTGTTGTATAGTGTAAACTACGTGAATGTAATTACTTATTGGAATTTCCATTTTTTTATTCAATGCCTCAGTGTGTACAACGTTTAAATAAATCCATTCCACCTGAGATCCAACATTTGAGAGAAAAGGCTGTTCAGGAGCGACACCGCCAAACCCACGTGTTGATTCCGTCACCTAGACTCATCCCATCACCTACTAAGGTACAGGGAGCTCAGTTATCGTTCAGCACCTTTTGTAAAATCGAACTCCAAGCCAGCCAAAGTAGCTCGCATCCAGTAAACGACGAGCAGACGCTGCCTCCGCGCAAAACTCGCAAGCGGAAGCGCAACCCGGATTCAGTGAGCAGATTATTACAACATATGGCCAGGAGGCCACCACCTATAATTAGCCCTCTCAAGACTCCCGTCAAAGGATCTCCACCCCGACCCCGTCCAACAGTTACGCGACGAGGCCAGCCCAAAACCCAGACCTCTGTCAGACAGAAAGCAGAGGCTGTTGAGGGAATTGTTTTTACCAGGTAAGTGATTAGAAACCTGCCCCAAATAAGTGAGATCCTCCCCCACCTCTCTGTGCGGTTAGCGCTCGGCTCCCCTCAGCTTCACTCTCCGAGGCGTGCGCTAGACCGACCCATCTCAGTTGCAACCTCGCAAATACACACACCCCACAGGGAGAGGCTGGGGTTGAGTCAACGCTGCACACCACTGCTGTCTATCGGTAATATAATTAATAGAACACACTGTGCTGCAGTGCATTCTAACGGAGACGTGAAGCACTATCTGTGAATTAGTTCTTGTGCTATCCACTGCTGCGCTGTGCAGACTGGGTACCTAGATGCTCATTTACTCCCCAGCTGCCAGGATGAGGATCTGCGCACGCGCACTTGTTATGCAACACAGTGGCGCTCACTCGGCCGTGCCCGGCATCAGTATCTCAAAATCACTCCCGCAACCAAAGTTTTCAACGAATTTTAACAATTTTTTTTTCGATTGATGGTTTAAGCTTTTCTACAGAGAAATAATTATATACGGCGGTCGGTGCTAATATTTTTAAAGAACTTAAATTACAATTAATCTTAGATTTTATCAAAGTCACTTAGTTATTTAATAACTTTTTGTGTTTATTTTTTGAAGTTCCCAAAAATCCTATCGTTAAATCGCTGTTATCGTTATTCCCAAGTTCGTTAAATCAGGGCTCTAGTGTATGAGTATAGAGAATGTGAGTAAATGTAGACTGTAAACTTCGGGGATATATTTAATATTGTGTGTTTAATTCCAGTTGTAGTGTAGTGTTAATACAGTAGCATTGTTGGGTGTGTTGCAGGTGGTGTGACTAGTGGAACACAGGGGCAGTCAGTCAAGTTCAGCCCTGTAATGGTTGTGGAGTCATCGAGGGCTAGCATACCACTCCACACCTATGTCACTGAAGGTAAGTCTTTCTTCATGTGTGAATGGCTTTTAGAGATAGAAGATTATGTGATGAATTGCCATAAAATTGACGCACTGCCTAAAATTGATGGCTATACAGTAGAACCCTGATTTTACAAGACCCCATTTTAGGTGTACTCTGTTTTACGAGGTCATTATCGGGCACCATGAGGCCTTGTTAAATCAGGATAATACAAATACTGAATGTAGTACTGTCATTCCCCCAAATTCAATTAGTCACAAAATAAAAATAATTGTGTCCAAAATTAATTTATTTTTAGTTACTGATTGGAAGAATAATTTACTGTCTATAATTTCAAAATTTGAATTAAATAAATTTAAAATCCTTAAAACCGAGTATTTAGGAATGTTCATCACTCTACTATTACCATGTATGTAGTTAAAGTAGTGATGTCAATTAATTGAGGTCATACTCTCCATAAATAGAAATAATTTTAAAAATATATACTTTTGACTCTTGAGTGTGATGTAAATTAGTCCACTATCACTAAGCATTGACTGCCTTAATCTGTGTAATTGGAACTCTGGAAGTTCAATTTTCTTACTTAAAATATTTGGAAATCATTAATACAAAATATCTTGTTACATGATTAGATTTAAGTCCTGTCCGTCTGTCAGAGACGTGCAAGTTATTGTGTGGATAAGTACAGAATGAACAGTTATGTTCCAATTAGACAGGCTGCCGATTTGAAATACAGTGGAACTCCTTTTTTATTTTACACTTCTCAAGGGACCTGGAAAAATTATTGTAAAATACTGGAAAGTGTAAAAAAGAAGGAAATTTCTAATGTAAAAGTAGCAAATGGAACCACAAACAGTAGGTGTAAAATATGGGAAAGTGTAAAAACGAGGGGCGTAAAAAAGGGGTTGTACTGTACTTGTAAACAAGCTAGCAAATAGTAGTGTTCCTAAAACTTATTTATCAACACTAAAAGCCTTCAGATCGACTTTGATTCAGCAAAGTTGTGTGTATCCCTAAAAGGGAGGTGGGTGTGTATGCATGCAGAACGGCTGCAGGTAACGGATTGCTTACTGACTCCAGGGGTGCTGGCCGCTGCAGAGGCCACTCCTCTACCCGTGCCAGTGTCTGCGCCGGTGTCTGCACCCGTCACCCAGGGCAACCCTCCATCCCCAGTCGTGTCCAAGCTGAATGCTTCCCCTCGCCCCAGCATTCTTCGCAAAAGGGACAACGATGGGTATGTACATAGTTGCCACATCCACGTGACAGCTCTTCTCTCCGATTCTTCTGCATTGTACTGTAGTTAAAGGAGATATTTCATTTCATCTGTACTACTGTGTGGTTTTTTATATACTGTAGGTACCATTTGAGCCTTACAGGTGTGGTCTATACTTTGTCTTCATTCTGCCAGGATATTCTGTCTCCCATTATCAAATATGCAAGCCCCTTGAAGTAGCACTGTAATGCATTCTCATAAAATAGAGTATTTCCATAGTGTATATAGTGTGCACTTTTATTCCAAAACAACTGGTAAAAATTCAGGGGTGTGTGCTATACATTGAAAATAGAAAAAAAAGGAAGAAACTGAGTTTTAGTTGTAAACTGACAAGTGTCAAGGAGAGTGGGGGGAAGAGAGAGAGTTTCTCACCACCTGCTCCTCCATCAGTTCTCCTCTTCCTATTTTTTTCTCCTACCCACTTTCCCTGCTCTCACTCTGCTGTAACCAACGCTTGGTTACACAATACGTGGGCTATAAAGTGTATTAATATGACGAGCTGCTTACACAGCTAGGTTTAAACTGTCCTTTACAAAATATGCCGCTCGGCAATTTGACGTTGCAGAATCAAAAAAATGGAATAACGCATATGCCACTAGATTAACCAATTAAGAATGTATGTAGGCTGTTACGGTACTCACAGGCTGGTAACAGACTCGTGTGAGTGCGCAGTTGCATGACGTTTCGCCAACCTATGTCGGCTTCATCAGGCGAGAAGTACGGGCACACATCTTGCAACCGCGCACTCGTGCGACTTCGTGTTTGTCTCTTTCGCCATGTTTTTCTGTCAATAAGTACCAACCTTTTAGTACTTACAAGTCTATCTACATATATAATAAATAAAAAATGCTAGCTGCTGGCATGGTACAGCAACTATCTCACATTACCGTATTTACGTGCGCATTGGCGCCACACGCACATAGCCCCCCCCCCCTAAGTTTTGAAACTCAAATTTGGAAAAACTAAAATATCGCACATAGGCCCCCTATGTGTATTTTACGAGAAATGAGAATGCTGATGTCTGGCAACCATGTACCGCACGTCGTCATATGAGTTTATTTTGTGTATCGTTTTCGCTCATGTACCCCACGCAACTTTTATTGCCCCCAAAATTTGGATTATAAAAGAGTTGGGGTGTGCGGCTTACATGGATAATTAGTATTTGAAGTCCGCGTGACACGTGGTTAGGTAACTGGAGACTTGACAACAGCGCGGTAGGCTAGGCACACACGCACACAGCCATGCAGCCGGAGGAATGCTGAGCTGGAAGCGTGATAGATAACTAGTCACGTGTTTAGGCGGCATTGTTCTCTGCGCATAGCAGATAAGTGTTTTTGTAGTGACTCGGTAACGTTAGTATCTTGATAGTTCTTTGAGAAATCAAAATGTCAAAACGATGATTGTGTTCGTTTACAGCGAGGACGCAAATGAAATAGGAAATTGTACAGTACGTCATAATTACATCACAGCGTTGTGCATTACAGATTGGCGCAAAATAAAAAAAAAGTTACAGGATACTGTAGCAACGTCAACAAGTTCGTCGTGACTAACATTTTGGTCTACGTAGGCCGGATAATGCCTGTAATTTTATTTTGCTTCGCGTGTTTAGTGTTTTATCACACTTTGCACACCTCATGTACATTCTTTGTTAGCGCTTTCGTTGCTTCGTGTGGACTCTCGTACAACATAATGTAGTTTATATTACAGTTATGAGTTAACACAACTAATTGTTCATTTTGTTGGTTTTTTGGACTCGTCTTTTCGCGTTTCAACAAATTCATTCACACGGAAGCCATGCAGACATGTTTACATTTTATAACGTGGGACGGCCGGCCACTCGACACCGCACTGTCTGGAGGCCTATGGCCCGTCCGACTCGTGCTCTTCAACTGATTGTTTACGTTTTTAATACACGGAAGTGAATCGTTTTTCTTACCTATTGAGTTTGTTTGTATAAAATTAGTTACCGTAAAACAATGAACCATGTTTAGTGCTAGCAACTTTAAGATTTTTTTTTTTTTTTTAATTTTAATTTTTCCATAACAAGAAATTTGCATTGGGTGATATTTCATAACTTAACATTTTTTCTTTCATACAGAGAATGTAAATAAAAATACTACAGCATTAAAACATCCTAATGGTGACAAATTTTAAATTTTTCTGAAAAAAAAAAATTGTTCAACATTGCGCACATAGGCCTTCCCCCCCTTTTTTAAAGTCAAAATTTCGAAAAAAAATAGAGGGCCTATGTGCGTGTAAATACGGTATCTCTAGGAAGATGCTGGATTGCTGCAGATGAAAAGGGGGGGGGGGGGAGTGAGAGAGTGCAGGTGAGTGATATACCCGCACACACGGGCAAGCAGCAACCTTGGCAAATTATTTGTAGACAGCTGCTGAGAAGGCAGAGTCAAGCCACACCTCAATGCCTATCGTCCACCCCTCTGCCTTCGCTCTCCAACCAATGTGAATGTTATCTTTCCTTTTCTCTTTTCTATGTTTCCAGGCACCTCATATTCCTTCATTCCTTCTCCCCTCCTCCTGCTGCAAAAATCATGGTGCGTGGTATACACGAATGTATATGGTAATCAAATTCAACAATGGCCATAAGAGTATGTGTTATTTTTTCACCACAGAAAATTGCTTGTTTACTTCACCACTGGAAGCATTGTCAATAAAGCTAAATTCAACAATAATATGACACATAAAGACTAACATGCTCACATATGTATACATGATGAATTACTCTGTTTGCAGTGAAACAACATTGTCTGCATATATGCATATTTGTTTCCTACCAAGTTGCATAGAGGAAAAATTATTTCTGCTCAAAACCTTGTGTGTTCTAGATTGGTGTGAAGTAAAATGATTTGGGATGTACTATACTGATATGGCAATTCAGGTCTACATATCATCAATGTGGTGGGCTTCTGTGGCTAGTAACAGACCACAATCCTGGGTTTAAGAGAGGCTGGTGGGCTTCGGTGGCTAGTAACAGACCACAACCCTGGGTTTAGGAGATGCTGGCTGGCTTCGCTGGCTAGTAACAGACCACAAAACTGGGTTTAGGAGAGGCTGGTGGGCTTTGGTGACTAGCAACTGCGACGCTTCCTTGCGTCTGCTGCGTGTTGCTGTGGTCTATTGTTATTGTTTGTTGTCACTCGGCGTGGGTGTTGAGGTTATGTTATGTGAAGTGCGCCGGATAGCTCAGTTTGATTTAATTTCAGGGTTAACCAACCATCGTGATTTCACCAATAACAACTCACTTACTCAGTCAACTGTTGATTTATTTTTACTTTAACTTTGACAGATGTTTGTATTCGGTAAGTTTCTTACAAAAGGCGGTTATTTACCAAGCACAAATAAACCCGTCAGCTGTCCGGCGTTACCATGCCCGAACGTGATTAAACAACAAACAAGGTAAAAAAGGTAATGATGAAACACGTATTCGTTGCCAACTGCCCTACAACTAACGACCGCCTCGGGCCAGCGCCCGGCACCAACTGTTCTACCACCAACGACCGCCTCGGGCCAGCGCCCGGCACCAACCGCTCTACCACCAACGACCGCCTCGGGCCAGCGCCCGGCACCAAC